>VXBW01002014.1:158721-208374 GCA_013400375.1 Thinocorus orbignyianus | reverse complement strand
CCTCTTGCTCTTTCCTCTTCCCGCAGGTGCCCCCCGCGGCGATTGCTACTCGGGTTCTTTGTCCTGCTGGTTGCCGCCTCCCAGGAGCCGGGTAACACGCGTGGGATGCTAAGGAGGGGGGATGCTGCTGTGCCTGGGGTCCTGCACCCCGTTCCTGTCCCTAAGCCCCTGTACCCTGGGATGCAATGTGAACGCAGTCCTGCTCCCCAGCAGGCGTGGGCCTGTGTCTTCCCTTAGGCCAAATTCTGTGCCCAGTCTGTGGTCCGCAAGGAAAAGGGTGATGGGAGGAGTTTCCCCCCACGCACCCCTTCAATGGCCACGTCCCTCGTGGCTGCTGAGGGTGGCAGGGCTGGGGTCCCATGGGCCCCATCTCATCAATAGGGCACTGGAGAAGGATGCTGGGAAAACACTGTACCCAGAAACCCTTGGGAAAGGTGCCTGGCTGCAGTCCACTTTACTGGGGTGAGAGCGGTTTGTCTGGATCGCTCTGGTCGTGAGAGAAATGGAATGGCCTTGCTCCATGTGTTAGTAGTTTCTGCCATGCCTGCTTCAGTTGTCCCTGTGACTGCATAACCTTGATAGCGTTGCGAGTGGTAGGAAGCCTCGAGTGTGTGCCCCAAGGATGTAACACCTCCCACGCCACGTCTTTTCCCTGCCTTCAGGGCTCTGTGAAACAACCCACTGATCTCACGCTCAAGCAGCTTATGCCCCAGGAGTGGGGAATTCAATGCTGACACAGCTTTCCAACACTTCTTTCCCCATGGAGCACGTGAGCCAGTTCTACCACTGCCTGAGTGCACAAGCTGCCTGTTTTCCTGATAAGCTTTACCTCTCCGTTGGGGAAGCTTCCTCCTGGCTGCCAGGCCAGTTGAAAGCCCTCCTCCCCTTGCAGCCGGTGTCTGAATGCCTGCCCAGAGAGAGCCATGGCTGACACAGGGAGCCCCCAAAACCACTTGTGGCCCAGGAACCCCATTTGTGAAAGCAGCTGAGCTGCAAGCAGTGATCAAATACCAGGCTTTCCTCTGGGGTGATGTTCTGGTGGTTTTATGCTTGCGCTGAGCATTGTCAGCTTCCCAGCATGTGTTAAGGTGTGGCTCATGCCCCTCTACCATCACAGGCTGGGCAAGACATGTTGGTAAGTAGCTGCCCAATGTACAAGTGAGCTGGAAGTCAGACAGGCGCTGGGCTGTGAAATTGGTGGATTATTTACTGGAGTAAGGCTTTGTGTCATCTAGGAACAGAGATCGTGGTCAGATTGTGGAGGGGAAGAGCGGCCTGGGTGGTGGGGGTGCCCAGCACTCCCGAGGTCATGTCTGGGAACCCTTGGAGAAGCCTCAAAGTGCCCCAGGCTGGGTGTATGACGCCAGTTTCTGTAGCGTGGGTGCCTCCCCAGGGACCATGGGAACAAAGCTCCCCTTGGAGGATTTCAGAGATGGGAACATCATTCCCATGTGAAATTCTGAACTGACTATTTTAGGTCCCTGGAGACTGTCCAGGACAGCCAAATGGAGCCAAATGGTCAGGAGCTGGTTTAACACTGGTTACTCAGAGCTATTTGTGCCTTTCCCACCGCCTCTCCACTGGCATCTCAGCTCCCAGAGTGGCACTGGGCACGCAGGGCTGGCTGGAACCATTTGCTGAGCTAAAGCTGCAGCGTGCCCACCCGTGAGCACCAATGCTGGGGTTCCCCAAAGAGGTTTCACGTGGCACACAGGGGTTAAACGTTGGTGGAGCACCGCCAGCAGTGGCGCTGGTCACTGATGGCAGGGAGGTGCCCATTTCACCCAGCTGACTTGGCTGTCTCCCAAGGGCAGGCTGTGAATCGGGTTTTAAAAGAATTTGCAGGAGGGTTGGTGGGGCTCTTTCTTTCTTTCTTTCTTTCTTCCTTCCTTCCTTTTTTTCCCCCCCCTTGGTTCAATGTCCAAAGACTGCAGGGCCTGTTCTGCCAGCACTCCTTTGTGATGGCTCCTGGGGAATGTTTGCTCTGAAGGCTGACCAGGCATGGAGATAACCTTTCTGTTTATCTGCCTGCCTTGCAAATTTGGGGGCTTAGCTCACCAGAGCTAGTCTTTCCTCTTATCCTCCAGATTTCTGGGATTTCTCAGCAAGGGCATGTAGCTGCACAGGGGATGAGGATGCTGCAGGGATGCTGCTGCTGTGGAACTCATCCTGAGACCTTGGGATTACTAGGGCACATGTAGGTATGTGGCTGTCCCCTGAGCAACAGGGCAGCAGCTCAGGCTGTGTTGGATGCTTGAGTCTCTCTGTTCCCAGGAGGGGAGACAACCTTGGGATGGGTCGCTGGAGATGGAGGATCCCCACCATTAGGGGTTTACAAAGCTGGCCAGGGTTGCCCCAGTCTGATGGTGGAGACGGCCTGACTTCAGTCATCTTCCCTCATGCTGACTTTCTCTGCCCCAATTTGGTTGTGGGATGGGCTGTTCCATCAATGTCTTGGCCGGTGGTGATGAAGAGGATGCAGGCAGCACCTGGGAAGCTGAGTTGCCTTCTCCCACTGTTAAATATAGCAGGTGCCAAAGCTGCTTGCTGCTGGTGTAGAGGCTCATGCCTGGTTTTATTTCCGTCTTCAGTGTCTTGTCAGTCTCAATGGCTGGGACTCCTTGCAAGCACGTGCCTTCAAAGATGAAACGGGTGCCATGCAAAGTGATTTACAGCCTGTGACATAACTGCTTTCATATTGGTGCCTGGGGATTTTTGACAGGTGGATCGGAGCTTTTGCAAACATTACTTTAGGAGTTTCTCCTTAAGACTAGGAGAAGGGCTCTAGGAATCGGACCTGGGATGGGCTGGAGCAACTGGGGAGGATGCTGTGCTCAGGAGGCTCTGTGGGCTCTTCATCTCCTTATTAACTGGCAGGACTTCTGTTTGCAAAACCTTATCTGGGCCACTGCTTTCTGCTATGAGAGCTGGTGGGGAGGGAGAGACACCACAGGCTGCTGGGAGCTGGGAGGAGCCAAGCCTGTGGATGTGTCCTGGCAGCACTGCAGGTCCATACCTTTATTCAGTCCATTCCCAGAATCCTTCACACAGAGCTTTGACGTGATTTTGGGTTTCCATGTGGGGAAAGGGAGCTCAGTCCAGGTCTCTCCAGTCCCGAGGCTGGGAGCTCTTCACTGGTGTGCACATCCAGGAGGACAGAGAGACGAGCTCATTTCCCCATAACCCCTGGAAGATCCCTCACATACACTACTGGATTGCAGAGAACTAGGAGTTCTGCTCTAAACAGCAGCCTTTTTGTGACATTGCTGCTTATTTGGCCTGCATATGGAATAACATCTTCTTACAGTGTTTATACAATTTGGGTGCTATTAAATAGCAAACCTGAGCACATACAGAAGACAGAGAAACTAATTTTGCAATCGTGTTTCAAGCATTATTGTATGGCTTTAAAAAATCTCCATGCAGATAACTGTGCTGCTAGGAAACAGCCTTTTCTCTGGTGGGGGGATGTCACTACTTCTTTTTAAGGAGGCAGGAGCATGTGGAGCAGGGAGCTAGCATGGGTGATGAGGACTGATCTGAAGCTGCATCTTCCCATGAGTGTGGAGCTTGCAGAGGATGCTGAGGACCTGGGCACATGGGTGACATGGCCACCATTGATTGCAAAGCAGTCTCCTGGACAGCCTGAGGGGTGCCTCTTGGAGCTGAGGTCTGTCCTCAGTCCTTCAGGATAGTGAGGGAAAGCTGTTCTCACCCCAGGTTGTGCCATGGGATGCCATGTGTCCTCCAGCACATCTTGGACTTGTGGCAGTGACTCTGGAAGGAAGCTCCCAGACACACAGGCCAATCTGTTCTTCTACGCAAGCCCAAGGCTAGTCACCCTCCTATGTCTGCAGTCTTACTAATTTACCCATTCTTGCTTTACCACAGAATAACACAATGTTTTAGGTTGGAAGGGACCTTTGAAGATCACCTGGTTCAGCCCCTCCTACCGTGTGCAGGGAGGCTTCCCACTAAACTGGGTTGCTCAAAGCCCCATCCAACTTGACTATGAACTCTTCCAGTAGTGGGGCATCCACAGCTTCTCTGGGCAACCTGTCTCACCACCCTTATAATGAAAAAAAAATAATTCTTTATTTCCAATTTAGACCTACCATCTAATGTTTAAAACCATCGCTCCATGTCCAGTCGCTACAGGCCTTGCCAAAAAGTCTCTATCTTTCTTATAAGCTCCCTTTATATATTGAAAGGTCACAATAAGGTCTCCCTAGAGCCTTCTCCAGGCTGAACAATCCCAGCTCTCAGCCTTTCTTCACAGGAGAGGTGCTCCAGTCCTTGGATCATTTCTGTGGCCCTCCTTTGGGCCCACTCTAACAGGTCCATGTTTTTCTTTGCTGGAGAGCATGGAGCCAGATGCAGTGCTCCATGTGAGGTCTCAGGAGAGCAGAGCAGAGTGGAGGGGTAGAATCACCTCCCTTGGCCTGCTGGCCACACTTTCTGCCTGTTCCTGCTCAGTTTTGTGGTCTTTTTAGGTCACCCTTCCATGAACATAGCCTCATTCCTTCTGAGCACTGCCTAGAGGATGAAGATCTGGGGTTCCCATTGCCCAGCTCGTGTACAGTTCAACAGTGCATCCTTCCTGAACTGGAGTCCTCATGTTTCTCACCTGGGCTCCCTCCCAGCTGCTTGGGGGCTGTCTGGTCTCCTGTGGCTGTGACAGAGAGGTATCTACCATAACCAGCTAAGTAGGGCCCGAGCAACTCCCCAGTTCGGTGAAGTCCATGCAGAGCCCTGTTTAGCCAGCAGAGGTGTGCCAGGAAGGTGGGTTCAAGGAGAAGTACTTGCCCTGTGTCTGGAGAGCAGAGGGAGAAAATCCTTCATTCACAGGCAACCTTTCCATGTTTTTCTAGCTAATGCTTCCCTGCCTTCAGAAGTGTTCTGAGCCTGGGGCAGCTTTGCAGGGGGCAATATCTCTGAGAGGATGCATGAAGAAAGGGAGCTGGAGGAGAAGGAGGAGGGTTGGAGTCATGTGAACTGCTCATGTAGGGCTGGCAGAGGCTGCTGCATAGCTTTGCTGATGAGGGCTTGCCTATACCTTGCTACTTCTACTGTTGTAAGATGCGTGTGTTGTTGGTTTCTCTCATCTGCAGCAACTGTTACGGATGATGTCCTAAACCCTGAAATAATAATCCCAGTGAGTGCACTGTGTCTTATCCAAACTCTGATAGTTTACCAAAAAAAGAATTAATTCTGGCATTTCAGTAGAGAGTTCAAAGTGCTGAAGGAGACATCTGGGATTAAGTATTGGGTGTATATCAGCAGCCCAGAGGTATGGGATTAATAAAGCATTTTAATGATCCTTGAGTGTATCTGATGACATTTGAGAAAACATTGGAAGTGAGTCTTTCCAAGAGCATCCTGTGCATCTCTGGCTGTGAATGCAGCCTGGAGGCAGCATCTTCTGTGACGAATAGGAGGACTAGTGCTAGCCTGTACCCCATCCCATCACTCTATCTTTTCTGTGTCATCTGTGGGGTGCTCTCACTAGGTCTCCTGTCCTCCGGCCACGTTTCTCATCTCTTGGGTGCCAGTGTGTAGAGCAGGGGTGCTGCTGCCCTCTGGGAAGATGTGTTGTGTCTTGCTGAGAGCAGGTGCTCAGAGGAGACACTGATGGCTGGGAGGTGATGAAGAAACCTGCAATAGTGTTGCTTAGTACTAAATTGCCTTGAATATCAGGGAGTGGGAGAAAGTTCCTGACTTTATGGATGGAGGAAATTATGTGGTAGCAGCGCGAGTATGATTTTTGGCTTTTAATGTGGGATTTGATTAGCTTAGAGAGCTTTTTGCCAAAGATATAATTGAAGAAAGGAGCTGAACGGGATTAGAAGATGGTTTGGACATGTGTACAGCTAATGGGGGCTTCCGGTGTTGCCTTAATGTGGATTCAGAGCCTCTGGAAGAAATGTGAGGGTGGAGACTGTGGGCTTGGGGAGAGCTGAAGAGGGCTCAGGCAAAAATGGGTCATGTTGGGTGAGAGGGAATGAAGAGCAGAGAGGAAAGGATGTGGGGAGGGACCAGCAGAAGCTGGGAAACTTGTGACTAATACACTCTGGGTGATGTTTGTCCAGATTTAGGTCAATGCAGAGCTGCTCAGACGCTTGTGAGGCTGTCTTGGCTCAGAAAGCTTGGCTCTGCTATTTACAAGTGAGAAACCTTCATTAAATCGAAAGCCGTTGGGTGTCTTGTTGTGATGTTGCAGCCTGATGTCCTGTGTACCTCCAGTCACCAGGAGCAGGTTTGCCTGTGGGGTGAGTGGCAGTGTGGTAGCACAGCTGGTGGGTTGCCTCAGCAGCACTGGGCACGTTTGCCCGCTCTGCCTGTGTAATTGCACGTCCTTCAGTGTATTATTCTCTGTTTCTCAGCTCAGTTTTCTTCCCCAACAGCATGGTGGGCCAAAAAACCTCAACGGCTTTGAGGCGTGTGCGCAGTTAAGGAACGCTTTGAGGGTGAAGGGATGGTTCCTCCAAGCCAAAGGTGGGGTGACAGTGGCCTCTCAACAAGTGCTGGGTGCTAGGAGGAAGCAGGAGCCTTCCAGTCCCAGGGCTGCGGGATGGGGCTGCTCTGGGGACAAGGCTCTGGAGACTTGCTGTGCTCCCTGCTCTGACCGACACGCTGTTTGGCAGGAGCATTCCCCGGCACTAGGGGTCTTCTCAGCGAGCAACATCTGGTCCAGAACATCCCGTGTCTGTTTGTTTTCAGTTGAAAAGGTTGCTTTTGTGGAATTTTTATTGCTTTTTTTGGCATCGCCTCTCAACCCTCTTGTAAGAAGAAAATTGGTCATTAGTGGACTTTATTGTATTTTTATTTGATTCCCAAGCTCAATCTGCAGGTTTCCTCTTCTTGGGGGACTGGAAGATCTGGCCGTTCCCCTGACCCTGTTCCCAGGTTGCGGGAATCTGTTCAAATAGCCTGCCTGGGGTGGGAATAGCAGCCAGGGCACCTGGATTCTGCAGCTTGCCAGACCAGCATCACCATGCCCGTGCTCTTCCCACCATCTCTGCTAGTGTAAATCTCCCTCAGCCCGACAGCTCTTGAAGCTATCTCTGATTTTTTAATTTGTAGGCAAGCCACCTGCCTCCCCTCCAGTAAACGTTGTAGTCAAACAATTATTTTTTTTTTCCACCCTCCTCGTTAGTCTGTAACTTAATTGAGTTGGGGATTGTTGACTTTTGGATAAACAGCACCTTTTCGATAACCCCAGATAAACTGGGAGTGCTTGCTGGCTGCAGGCATGCTGTGGTTGGTGGCCTGGGTCCCGTCCGCTTTCCTTCCAGCACAGCAGTGTTCCCAGCCTTGGCAGCACCCTACTGGGGTGCGTCTCAGGGGGAGGCAGGTCAAGGTGGTCCACGTTTGGTGGGTGCTTGAGGGTTCAGCCGTTGCTCCTGCTGGAGAGTCCCAGGCTGCTGCTGCCAGATCAGGGGCTCTGTGTTTGTTCTGGTTTACAATAGGCTGTAATTTATTAAACAGGCAATGATGCGAGAAGACCAGAAGCCAGGGGATTTCCGTGGTGCCCGTATGGCACCCATACTTCTGGTGAGATGGAAGGTGCTTTGGCCTTGGATGTTCTGCTGTGCCTGCCAGCAGTGGGATTAGCAGGTTCACTGGGGAAGCCATGGTATGGATCCCTCTTTTAGAATCATAGAATCATAGAACGGTTAGAGTTGGAAGGGACCTTAAAGCTCATCAAGTTCCAACCCCCCTGCCATGGGCAGGGACACCTCTCCCTAGAGCAGGTTGCTCAAAGGAGAGGTGTTTTAAGCACCGACGGTCCAGGCTGGAGGGGTGGTACATGCAAATCAGGGTAGCAAGGAACCCCCACCAGTGTGTTAGAATGAAGGTGAAATGACATCTTGTCTTGCTCTGAACCGGCTCCACAGTCAGTACGAAAAGGCATCTTTTTGGCTCAGTCCTTCCCCTCTGGCCCTGAGCTGCTCTCCAGAGGGGCCAGGATGCTCCTCTGGGGGAAAACTCAGCATGGAGCTGGGTGCAGATGGAGACCATCAGCTTCAGTGGTGAGCGCTCATACAGCCAGCCTGGAGGCATGGCAGCCACTCCCGAGGTTCATTCCCAAACCCCAGCACAGGGTCATCTCCCCTCTCCCTCCTGGGGAGCTCCCCTAGGACACCCACCTGTTCTCAGCATCATCCCCAGGGATGGGTTATCTGTAGCTACTGTCCCTCCCCTCCTTTGGGCAGGGGACTGTACTGCATCAAGGGGACAAGCCTAGACCCAGAACCCGTAGGTGAGACACAAAACCCCAAGACACCTTGTCTTACCTTCGTGCCCAGCTGGGTCCTGAAACAGGATCATGGTTAGTAGAGGCTACTCTTCCATATGACAGGACTGTAAGCCTTCAAATCAAGCATTCATTAGCACATGCTTATGATTCATAACCACTTGCCTCACTTATGAGATGAATTTGTGCTCTGCTACTGAGTCCTGGATCATTCACCCTGGGGAGAAGACTATCCCTCTCAGGGCCAGGACCCTCAGTGTTCTGTGAGATTACCACCTGCTATCTGTGAAATTAACACCCCCATGGGTGGGGATTCCCTCCCCAGAGCCTGACAGGGACTACACGGCATGTCATTGCCCTCCTGGGAGATGCCAGCACCAGCAAGCCTGCCTGCGTGGCCTGATCTGGCGCAGGCATGGACCCGACTGCTCAGCTCCCCACAGCCTGACTGGAGAAGGTGAACCCTTTCCGAGAGTGTCCTCTGCATCTCTCCATATGCAGCCTGGAGGCAGCATCTTCTGTGATGGATGTGGGGGGCAGTGCTGGGCTCTGCTTCACCCCATGGCTCCATCGGTTCCCTTCTGTCTGTGGGGTTGCTCTCACCAGCTCTCCTGTCCTCCAGCCACACTCCCCATCCCCTGGGTACCAGCATGCATGGGGCAGCAGTGCAGCTGCCCTCTGGGAAGATGTGCCTCATCTTCCTGAGGGCCAGTGCTCAGAGGAGGTGCTGATGGGTGGGAGGTGGTGTGGAAGAGATCTGCAGCGATTTCAGCTGGTGCTAAGTCCCCTTGAATATTGGGGAGTGGGAGAAAGTCCCAGCCCCTGGCATTGTGTATGGAGGAAGGTGTGTAGCACAGCACGTGTGTGGTTTTTGGCTTTTAATGTAGGACTTGATTAACTAGTTATTTCTGCAGCTGTTTTGGGAATATCTGCACCTGAGGCTTGCTGTTAAATCTCTGTGTGGGAATGAGCATAGCGCTCCAGCGCCCAAGGGCATCCCTGGGGTGTGGGGAAGCTGGGGCTGGCTCCTCAGGACTGAGTGCCACAGCCCCAGCGATGAGCCTGGAAAGTGATGGTCACAAGGCCACTCCTGCCAGAAGGAGTGTGTCCCCATCCTGAGGATCCCCCATGCTGAGCAGGGCCTCTTGCCTGCCAAAGGCTCCACTGGGCCGGGGGCCAGCTCAGGGATTTGGTGAAGGTGAAGGATGTGGGGAAGTCCCAGCATCCTCCCACTGTCTGTGGTACCCAGTGGGCTGGGATGGACCCTCCCATCCTATTATGCAGCAAGGCAGGAGTTGGAAGAGGTTCAGCATGTGGCACTCCCTGTGGCTACTCAACGGCTTGAGCAAGGATGCCACTTGCCAAGGTCAGTGCTTGATCTTGTAGGGACTGGCCAGGGCTAGGTGGGAGATGGTGGTCGCTGTGGTGTGGTCCTCTCCCAGCTATGGTGTGGGAGGGTGGTGGTCCCTGCTGGGTCTGGGCCAGGACTGGAGCTCAGGGGCAGAGACGTTGCTCCCTGCTAGATTGCATCAACGGTGCCCAATGAGACGAGTCTCCTTGTGGCATCCTGCGAGGCTGGAATGCCACCCTGAGTCCAGCCAACAACAGCTGTTGCTGACGTTGGTGGCTCCTTCCATACCTTTTCCCCCGCGGGCTCAGCCAAAAAAGAGTTAATGGAACCATCTGAAAGGGGCCCCCAGAGGCAACTGCTAGAGGTAATAATCTTCTTTCTGGTCTTTTTTCTTTTCCCTGCTAATTGCAGAGTTGACATTGTCCCCTCTCATGAAAGGCTCTTTTGTTGGCTGGGTTGCTGGGCAAAGCCCAGTCTTGGCAGCAGGTTACAAGAACCAGGTCTGTCTCTTGCACATCCCTCTCCGCCAGCAGGTAGTGAAACGGCTCATTCAGTGACAAAAAAAAACACCCCACCTCCTCCTTTAGGCGACGGTGCCTGATTTTTCGCCCTGGTTCCACCTTGCGAGCAGAGGGAAAGGTCAGCCAGTCTAGACGCTAATCCCTCAAGTGTTGTATTTCTCTGCCCGCAGGTGTCCTAGCAACGGGATTAATGCAGTGGTGTAAAGCGGACACTGGCTGGGTCCTGCTCCATCCTGGGCCAGTGGTCCGGATGCGTGCTGCTCCGCATGGCCAGGCAGGGGGAAGAAGTGGGCTGAACTCTGGGGAGAGCCCTGGCCCCGCTCCCTGTGCCTGCCCGCAGCTCTGCCAGCATCTCCAGGTGGTTATCTTCAGTCCAGTACTGTGGAAATTTGGGAAACGGGTGATAAAACAAGCTCATGGGTATTTTGGCTAAGCAGGATCCGTCCAGGGATGGATCATTGTAGGTCATTGGTGAAGCATCTCTGCCCCCCCTACTGACATCACGCCTGATTTTGGGAGTGCAGTGGGGAGAAGCTCTGTGGCCAGGTATAGCCCACCTGATCACACTCGCTTCGTCACAAAGACAGCGGGGCCTTGGGACAGCCTGTCTCGCTGTAAATCTGACTCTCACAATGGAAACAGGTCTCCCAGTGCATCCTCAGTGCTCCGGCTGTACGAACAGTCGCTGTGCAGGGGTTGCTGTCAAGACACTGGCAACTCTCTGGCCTCAGGGTGTTGCTGGTGTTCTTTGGACTGATGAGCTACCGTTACATGAATACCGGTACAAAAGCAGTTTGCTTGGGGAGGGAGTGAAAATGTTTCCCATTTCTTTCATTTTGCTGTTTACTCTTTCTATTGCACTGTAGCTGTTCCATCTCTTGGTGACCTGAGCTTGCTTCCAAGTGTTGCTGGCAATGTTTCACCACCCGTGCCCAGCAGGGTGGCAGCGTTTGGTGGCAGCCCAGCGCACACTGCAGAGTTCTGGTGGGCATTGCCCGGCGAGAGCTGACAGCCTGAGGCCCCACGCACTCACAGCATGGAGGCACAGGGCAGCTGCCTGCTGATAACATTGTCCTATTTTAATCTTTTAAGCCCTTCCTCTGCTTTGGCTCTGCTTTGGCCCCTTCTGTGCTTTCGGCTGCCCTCCCTTCCTTGCAGAGGGGCTGGTGAGCATTTCCCCTGTGATCTGTGCAAGCCTCCATCCTTCCTTGCTGCACCTCCATGCTGTAGTGTTCCCGTATCTCTGAAAAGGTTGGGTGCAAAGCAAACTCCTCCAGGCAAACGCAGTTTAAAGAGCAAAATCTGGGTTTAATCTTTGCGCTGCAGCCGTGTCACCGCTTTGGCCAAGCAAGTAATGGAGAAGAGCTGTGGCTGGCTGGGTACCGACGCAGCCCTGGGAGCTCCTGCAGTTTTCAGCATCCTTAAAAGCGGGGTGCTGGGGCAGCGGTGGGGCTCATTCCTTAAGGCGCTGGAGCCTCTGTGCTCCAGCTGCTGGCTCTCAGCCCTGCAAGCAGCCACACGCTTTAATTAGGCGAGGGGCTGGAAGGGCTCCAGGGCTGGGAGAAGGGGGGTTCATTCCCCGCAAAGCCTGGCCAGGCCCTGCAGGGACAGGCTGCGTCTTGCCCGGAGTCCTGTAGCATAGCTCCTCCTGCCTACGTGGGTTTTTTTTCTCTGCAGCTGGTGCGGGTTAAGTGGGGTTTTAGGAGTGATCTCTTGAGTACTTAAGACAACAGCAAATAAAAACCAACCCCAGCAAAAGAGGCTAGTGACGCTGCAAGGAAGGAGAGATGTTGCTCTGCTGATTTATGGGGCTTTTTTTTATCTTTACAGATCACTGATAGCATTTGTGGAATTGGCCTTCCTGCAGGAAAAACTAGTTTCCAGCTTTCCCGTTAGAAACTTCAGTGACTGTGTAATTAAAATGCAGAAGGAAAAGACCAATAAATCCCAGAGAAACTGGTTGTGGTGCTTTGAGCTGGGTCTTTTGGTGGCTGCATGTGACCTCTGCCTTGCTCTGTCCTTGACTGTGCTGCCTGCAGCCTGTGGCAGAAAAAATGTGCTTGGTTTTTCCTCTTTTTTGGTCTTTCTGGCTCATGCACCAGCCAGCACCAGCAAAAAAAAAAAAAAAACAAAACCAAAAAAATCTACATTTTGACCATGGGGGTGTTTTACTCCACCTTAAGGCAGTTTCCAGTATTTTTAATCACCTTATCTGAGCTGGTACCAGCACCAGGCTGGACTCCTAGTGGGCTGGGGAGATTCAGGCCATGACTTCCCCATCCCATAAATGAGAAGTGACGGGTCCAACTCAGCCCTGTTGCAGTCCCCTCGCAGCAGGCAGCAGAGCAGCAGTTGCCTGCAGGGCCTCATGGTCTCCCAAGGATGTCAGAGCTTTTTAGGAGGGAAGGAAAACTGCCTCTTTAGGAATTTTTTAATTTTTTTTTTTCCAGTTTCTTCTTTGCTGCCAAGCTGAGAAAGGGCACCCCACCTTGACTTGGATATTTGGCAGGTGAACATTTTTTCATCTGGGCTGGTGGTGGGTACTATTTACTTAGGATGGGTGAAAAGGCCCTCTGCTTTTTGGGGCACCCTAAACCCCAAGCGTGGTCGTCTGGAGCAAAACATCCCAAGTAGCTTTGTATTTTAGGGATGATTAAATGGAAGCTTGCCCAGCCTTTCCAGCCCGCCCCCCCTTTGAACCCTGTGGTATGTGAATTTTTGCTGGTGTCAGAGGGTCGGCAGCAGCAAAATCCCTCACGGTTAAAGGGTGGGAATACCAGTGTGTGCAGCTTGGGATAATTACCAGTTGTCAGCAAAACAATAGTGGCATTGTAGAGCAGGAGCAAAGCGAAAGGGCCCCTGTCTTGAGCTTAATGTTACTTTTCTATTTACCATAGTCTTTGCTGAGAAATGGCCCTATTCTCTCTAATCCTCCTCTTCAGGCATGCCTTTGGGGTGGTTTTTGTGTGGTTTGTGTTGGTTTGGGGTTTTTTAACCCTTATTGTCCCAGAAAACAGCTTGCAGGGACCCATCTCTGTGGCGCTGTGCTCCCTGACTGTCCTTGGCCAGTGGTGGCATGCCCATGGGCTGGCCAGCTTTGCTTTGGGATGCCAATGCTGGGGACAGTGCCCAACTGTGGCATCATCTCTGAACTCAGGAAGGGGCAAACCTGCTTCTGAATCCTTATCTGCATGCAATCTAGAACCCAATTTACACCGGTCCTTGTTCTTGACATCTGTCATGTTATACATAGCCAACTCCAGTGCATTAAAGCTATTTATTGACGTAATGTTTTGCCTTTAAAACCAAATGATTTGTTGAAAAAGGGGCTAATTGGTCCCCATCTCCTGTTTGTGCTGAGGCCTAGTAGATCTCTCGCCCAGCGTGCTTGCTTGTTAGTTCGAGAGAGAAGATGTGTTTTCTGGCCTCATCCAAGTCTTGGGTGGCTTCCCCAGCGCTGAAGAAAGCTAAGGAAGCTTCTTACCACTTGCTCAGAGCAGCAAAGCAGTCACCACCAGCATTGACCTGTTTGACCTCTTTAATGTCTGACTTCAGTGGTTCTTAGAATTTTTCAAATATCTACATTTTGCTGCTTAAATAGTTTCCATGCTAGTCGGGACATTGACTGTCGTCCTGGTAGAGTGAGGGATTCAGCCTTGGCTGGCATCAACTTGTCATTGCTCAACTTAATTTCATGGCCTTCAACTGATTCATTTTTTATTTAGCACTGGGAAATGTGCAGCGAGGTTGCTTCAAGGACCAGACAACACTTTCGCTGTTTAAGTGGCCCCTTATCTAGGCTGCTAACAAAGGCCTTAAAAAGCTCTGAGCCCAGCATCCATCCCTTTAAAAAGGCTCTGTGGTGCATCTCACCCCTTTGGGGGACTGAAAGCCATGGTGAGGTCTGGCATGAAACACAGTGGCCAGCAGACAGTTTGGGATGGGATGCAGTGACAAAGCAGGATGGCCAGACTTGGCTGCCTAGGGCAGAGGAAAATTAGGAAAGAGCAGGGAAATGTTGCCAAAGTCGGCAGCACAGGCGGACTATTGTCTGAGGAGTGCAGAGAGGTGGAAGGATCATGGGGTGGACATGGAGTCTTATTACAAGCACAGCCAGGGACTTCTGGAGGCTCCAAGCTAAACAAATTCCCCTGCACTGCAGGGGAGCAGCGCTGACAAGATCAAGGCTGGTTGGATGAGCATAACATTGCAGCTGAAGTCTGAAAAAGAAAACCAAACCCTCCTGGATCCCTGTTTTCCTTTCCATTCCCTAGCAAAATAGTGTTTCTCACCACTTGGCCCAGCAGCAACCTTGTGAGCTTGGATTTTGTGTGCTGCAAGTCAGCCTGAGGATGAGGTTAATGAACTACTGGGTGGGTTTCTCTTGCTGTGTAGCTGCAGAGGGGGTCTGTAAAGCATCTACAAGCTGTGTCAGTTTGCCCTTGCAGCAGCAAGTGCCAGCTAGCACCTGGCATCCCTGGCTTGTGGCAGATGCAGGATGATGCTGTACTGTGGGATGGATGCTGTACCACTCCATCACAGCGTCAGGTACTACTTCGTTTGGCAGATATTCTTTGTTTTGTATAGTGAATTCAGGTTTATTTGAGCTGTGCTGGTATTTTCCTCTGTGCTGAAGTCCTGAAAAACAGCTCAGAATGGACATTTTCCAGCATTTGCTGTGCAGCCTTCAAAGCTCATGCAGGGTTATGGCAGTTCTCCTTGATATCAGTGCCTTAACATTCTGGCATGGTGCAGTACAGAAACATGACCAAGGGGTGGGCATGTTGTCCCATGGGCCTTTTCTGTATCCCTCTTGGTGCCCAGCCCTCCCCATGGCTGGAAATACGCCAATGGGAGTTGTGTCCTAACATTTCGGGCTTCATTGCCTTCTCTGCTACGTGGTGCTGGAAGACTTCATTTGAGCTCTGGGGGGGCGTACCCAGCCTGGGTAGCTTGTCCTCTCCTTCTCCACCTTGCTTTGTGCAAATGAGCAGGTTGCAAGGGCATCAGGTCAGCTCATAAACCCTCCATCTCAGTGCTGATCTCCCCTCATCCCATGGCACAGCATCCATCTGTGAGCTGGGATGCTGGGTTCATTGATTTCCCTGTGTTTCTAGGCATAAATAGGTGCCTGGGAATAGGGATGTGCTCCCCAGCCATGAGCCCGCACAGTCCCTCACAGAGATGGGAACTGACTCCCCTCTCCAATAACTGGGATAGACTCCCTGTACCTTCCCAGATGTTTGCAGGCCCAGCCGGAGCCCTCTGTGTGCTGGGGCAGGAATGTCAGGAATGCAGTTGAAATCTGGACTTCCCAGGAGCCTGGCTGAGCTGGGACCTTGGGAGGGTGTGAGGAGTGGTCTGAGTCTTCCCCCTCCAAGGAGCAGTTAGTTTGCATGGTTGGGAGGGTGGGTGAGGGGGTCACATTCCTTCCCTTGCCTCCCCTTGCCTTATCTCCAGGTCCTGGGCCCTGGAGGTACACAAGTGATGGGAAGCAGAGCTGGGGGCCTTTGCAGAGGCAGGGCAGGGGGTTAGAGGCTATAGGTCACCTTGCATTTTAAAGACCTCTTTACACTTTCAAAGACCTCCCTTGAGTTTGGTTGTGCCCAGAGGTTGGCAGGCCCTCTCCACCACCTCCCCTGCAGTGGCCAGGCCACCCCATGGGGTGGCCAAAGTCACTCCAGCCCCAGTTCCATGCCCTGGCTGTCAGATAAACTAGGTGCTGCCCTCCTGCCTGTGTGATTGGGGAAAAAAGGGGACACCAGCATCTCCTGACTGTCCCTTTGCCAGTTTGAAGTTCCTGGTATTGCTAGGGAAACTCAAGATGCCTTTGGTGAGACTGGCTCCTTGGTGCACCACTCCCTGGGGCATTGGTCCCTGTGGGTATTTTTAGCCACATTTTGAAGAACAGCCATTTGCTTTGTGCTTTACCCACCCAACCCACTGTTGTTGCCCACGTAATTTCACGTGAGGGATAACAAATTAAAACCACTCCTTAGATGAGTGGGACAGGTGCCCCAGAGTAACTGGTGCCTCCATCTCTGCTTGGTTCAGCAGCAGGAGGAAGATGCAGGTAGGGGTGGGTTTCTGGGCACAGTTGCCCTTCTTCCTCTCGGGTTATTTGATGGCTCCCTAAGGCAGCGGTGACATTTTCATGGTTTATCTTATCGAGGAATTTGTTGAGAGGATGTTTCTGACTCTCTGTGAGTATATGTTTAGGAACACTGTGGTCCCAGGGGCTCAGTGGTGGTGCATAGCCAGAGGCAGGGGAAACGCTGGCCCGCAGGCAGGTCCTGGCAAACTGACACCTGCATCACCAGTGGGGCCGTGAGGGGTGCCATCACTCATGCCAGCTCAGCCCCTGTGCATCCTCATCCTCATCCCCAGCCTCTCCCTTCCCGTCTCCCTGGCTAGGTTCCCATCTGGAGGTGGGGTCTTTCCTCCCGTTCCCAGGCTGTCTCTGCATGAGACATCAATGGCTTGGGATGTGGCAATAGCCTCATGTGTGTGTCTCAGTGAGGGCCTTTTAACTGTTGTTTGGGCTTTTAGGTGAAGACTAGATTAAAATCCCAGATAGAGTTTATAGATACCATCCCATCTGCCCCTGACAGTTGCTGAATTTTTCTGCTGTGGGTGCATGAGTGCTCCTGCCTCCAGCATTGTGGCTGTGCCTGGGTCAGTTTCCTTTCCTCCCCAGCAGTACCCATGGAAGGGCCAAGCGCTTGCTTTGCTGTGGTTTTGTGCCCTTTGGAGGTGGTAACTGGCAAGCTTTTGGCAAGATGTTGAAGTGTTAATGGGTTCTGGAAAGGTTCTGGAGCTGTGGTATGTTAACCTCCTGGGGGGTGACCTCAGGTATCCTGCTGGTCACAGGAGGCCGTTTCATGGAGTACCCTGCAACACAATGCTGTGTGTGGGTCGGCGTGGCTGCTGTGGGAGGACCAGGGACATGTGTAGTGGTGGCCAAAAGCAAAAGGCAGTTTGCAGCCATCCAGCCTGTGGGCTGTGGGACGTTGGAGCTGGACTCGGCAAACGAAAAATGCATAAAAATAGTCTGGTAATGGGCAAAGTTGTTAATTAAACAAATTAAATTTGTTAATTTAACTACTGGTTGCTAAGGGAGGCTCCTTGGGAGCTGTGCCTGTGGTGATGATGTGAGCTCTGTCCATCCCCAGCTCCCGGGGTGTGTCGTTGAGCGGGGTTGCCCTGGGGAGGTGGCTCAGTTTCTTGGCAGTGAGATCCAGTGTGGGCATTTAAAGCCTTTCTGCAGCTGTTCTTAATTTTTGGGGCTCAAGGATATCGTGTACCTGAGGTTCTGCACTGGCTTGGGGAGACCTTTCCTCAAGATGTGAGCAGGGGGGAGGAAGGAAAGCCACAGGTTGTGGGAGATGGCATCTCTCTGCCTGCACTCTGGCTGCATCCTGCAAAATCCAGGACCTCGGTGATGTCTGACCTTGTGGTGGCAGGGACCCGGGTGGGAGGGCTCCCTGGTGTCACCGGGTGGGTTGTCATCCCTGATGGGGTGCAGCAAAATCCGTCTCCCGAGGATGCCTCTGTGCTCTGCTCAGCCTGAGGCTCCCTCTGCTGTCCGTTTGTCTGTCAGTCTCCTCCTGCTCGGCTCCTGCTGAGGGTCGGGCCCTGGGCTGGGGAGGGGGACGGGGTCAGCAACTCGGAGCTGCCTCAGGTGAGAGCTCAGGAGACAGGGATGGGATTGCAGAGCAAGTGGCAGAGCCTGGTGGGTTCCTGGCTGGGTTTACTCTCTCCAGCCATGCCATGGGCTGCTCCCCTAGCATGGGGACACACGTGGCCGGGTGGCTTGAAACCTGCTTGCTCAGCCCCATTTTGGCCCCTGAGGAATAACATTATTCTTTAACCACCGATGGGATGCTGTAGGTCTGACCTGAGTGACATGCTTTGTTTTATCTTTTTTTTTTTCCCCTCTCTTTTTGACTTGAGATTTTTCCCCTCTCTTCATCTCCCTTCCCTCTCTTTCTTTTCTCTCCTCTCTCCCTTTCTGCACTTTCTCTTTTCTCTTTTTTCTCTCGTTCTTCCTGCTTTCCTCCCACTTTTACCTTTCTCCTCTTCCCTGACTTCCCTTTCTCTCTTCCCTCTCGCTTCCTTTTCTGTCTTCTGTCTTCTCTCTCTCCCCTCTCTCTCCCTTTCTTTTTCCTTCCCTCTCTTTCCTGTTGTCCTTTCCTCTCTCCCTTTCTTGCATTCTCTCTCTTCTCTCTCTTTCTTTTTTCTCTTTTCTCCACCCCACCCCATTTTTCCCTCTCTCTTCTTTCCTTGTGGGACAGGACTGAGATCACGTTGAACAGGGTAGCCTTATCCCCCTTATCCAGTGGGACCAGCAGATGCTGGACAGCAGTGTGAAGACACAGCCATCCTGTTCAGGAGGGAATTGGGACCAGATAGAGGGTGCAAGTTTGCTTTTAATGAAGTGCAAAGTCATTATGAGCTTCCAGCAGCATTCCCGGGAGTATGCAAAGTGCTTTTTGGAGCCTTTAGCCTAGGGAATGATAAAAAAAGGGCCTACCCCTGCTCTATCAGCAAGCCAGCTGCCATGGTTTCTGTTTGAGGAAATACTTCACTGTCTGCTATGCTCCCTGTTCTTGCTTTGCCGCTTGCTTGGTGGCAGAGCTGAGCGCTCTGAGTTGGGATGCTCCAGTGCCACCTGTGTCACTGGGTCACGCTCCAAATGCTTGTTTTGGAAATGCCGGGTCCCTTATTTTGGGATGCCCCAGCCCCAGCTCCTTTCCCAGGAGCTGCCGGTGTGGAGGTGTGCAGTGAAACGATCATCATTGACTTAACGAGAGCTGGCGGCAGCAGCCTTGCACATAGGGAGATCCTGCTTTGCTCTGCTCTGCTATCATGAGCTGCCTAATCCCAGCAGAAGGGAGAAATGGGATTTCTTCCAACTGGGCATTGTGTCTGCACTCTTGAGGCACCCTAGCATGGTGTCACTCCTGAAACCCTCCTGTCTGAGACAAGAATGCTTGTCGGGGCTCATGATGCTCCCCCCTGGCTCTGAGAGCTGCCTTGGGGTTGCCGTGTGACTCTGGGGGGCTTGGATTGTATCCCGCTGCAGGCTGGCACCACTCCACTTCTCTGTCTCCACTTCAGCAGAGAGGCCATGGGAACACTGAACTTCTCTGTATCTCCTCCCCACCAGTGGGAGAGGAGCAGTAGTCACCTGCATTTCTCTTGGACATGCTGAGGACACCACACCCATGCCCAGGGGAGCAGAGCCAGGCACGGGGGGGGGCGGTGTTCTGTCCAAACACGCTGGGGTGGGTTGTCAGGCTGGCTCCTTTCATCAGGTTGATGGGAGCAAATGAGCTTCTGGGGGGCTGTATGGAAAATCTGACATACAGACAAAAACATGTTCTGCATTTGTTTAGTCATGGGCTGTTCCACAGCACGTGCCCCTAACGGTGCCCCTAACAGCATCAGTCATGGGGCAAGCCCATTAGCAATAGCATCCTTGCCATGCCAGCTGCTATTTTAAGGGGAAAACTCACACATTTCACTTAAAAAGTTGTGTGGGAAGTGTTGCGTAAAGTAAAATAGACATCAAAGGATTTGTTTCAGTGTTTTTCCCGAATGCTTTAAAACGAGCATTAGGAGAGTTGCATCCCTTCACGCTCCACGTTGCAGGAACACGTTGCCACAGATTGCAGCTTTTCTGGCCGTTTAGCATTCTGGCTAGAGGGAGCTGAAATTATAATCTACCCATCGATGTCCCTTCTCGGGGATACTTTTTGAGCCCCAAAAGTGACTTACCCCATGTCATGGCAAGAGCAGTGTCGTGGTGTGGTCTGCAGGTGTGCTGCATCCCAGCAGGACCTGGGGACTTGATGGGCCCTAGGGATGGGGGATTGTCGTCTCCGGAGCTGGGCACCTTTGAGGTTGGGAAATGGGTCAGATAAGTGGATTTTTGGGTGATGTTTTTAAGCTGGGGTGCAGAGCAACTGAATTTTTGGGGGGCATAGGAGAGTAGCAGTGCTGCCCAGGGGAGATTTTCATCACAGGTTTCAGTAAAATTCAAGTAGAGGTACAATTGCTCAAACTTCCTGACTTCCAGCCATTGCTGGTGTGTGATGCTCCTGGCAGTGGTGGGAGGATCACAAATGCTACCCTCACTGTCTTGCAGCAGCACCCGTGGTGTCCTGGCCCTGTCACCAAGCTGGGAAAGCTGCTCGAAAGCACTTGACTTTTGGGACTTGTGTTACCAACCGGTGAAATCTAGGAAATGTTTCCTGGGATTTTTTCCTTCCTCATTCAGTTTTACTCTGGAGTTACAACCTTTCCTGAGGTCTGTAGTGGAGGACACCTGTGTATCTCACCAGAGCTGGGCACCTGTGGGGATCATATCCATTCCCACCCCCCTTGTATATGGCTCCCAATGCCGGCAGTTTAACCAGAGCCGCCAAACAAGGAGAGAAGATTTAGGATTTTCTGGGTGGTAAGGAGTTAAAAAGCTGGTGGCAGTAGCTGGAACAGGGTTCCTCAGAGGGCTTGCTCAGCTCCCAGAGGTTTTGGGGGGCTCAAGTGGGTCACCAGCAGGGTGGCAGGGTCCCCAGGGGACCATGCCAGATGCAGGGAGAGGAGGGTTTGGCAGGGGCCAGCAGTGAGGCCACTCCTCCAGCTCTGTGTGCTGCAGCAGCTGGGGAGGAGAGCCTGATGTGAGTGCTCTGGGAGTCTGGTCCGGGCAAAAGTCCTGCCTCTTTCCTTCCTCTGGCCTCTCCGTTTCACAGGGCTTGTTCTTCCTTCCTAATGGCCCCAGTTTCTCTTCACTTGGAGTTTCTGCTCCTCCTGGCTTGCTGCTTCTCCTCCTCTGAAACGCAGCGCTTGGACTGGCTTTGGGGCAGCACGGAGACTGTAGGAATCCCAGCAGCATCCAGTGTGGGAACTACAGTGCAGGAGCCGCTTGCCTCTGGGGCAGCTTCTACCCAAAGCATGTTCCCAAGGACATGGGGTGTCCAGGTGGTGGAGGATGTCACCACCCCACAGCACCAGGAGCCGGATCCCAGCACAGCAGCACCTGCAGGCGAAGGGACCATAGCCAAAACCAGCAAGCAGCAGGATGGGAATGCCATGGGGCTGGTGGAGAGCACAACATGGCCAAGCACCACTCCTCCCCACAGCACATCCCCAACCCCTGACCAGGATGCTGCCAGCAGCTCCACCAAGGACCCACAGCTCCTGTGGACTGGGACTACCAAGGATGTGCAACTCCTGGGGATGGGGACTACTGAGGATCTGCAGCTCTCGGGGACAGGGACCCCATCAGCAATGAGGACACGGGTGTCCTTGCAGAGATCCACAGGTCCTCAGCCAGGTACTGCCCCTTTCCCTTTCCCGCCGGGTGGCAGTGACCATAAGCAGGCAGTGCCACCCCGGGACTCCGTGGTGCAGCTGCCCCGACGCCGCCATGGAGCAGCGCCTGCCTCACCAACCCTGCAGCACAGGGCTGGGGGCTGGGGGCTGGGGCTGGCCAGCAGGAACGGGAGCTGGAGCCCTCCTTTGCCTGTCAGGGGGGCAGCTGACGGTGTGGATCCTCCTCTTGCCGACAACTCCGGCTCTATCAAGTTTGATTTACTAACCGCTGCTACGCGACTCTACAACGGTAGCGGCACAGAGCTCGTATCCTTCTTACCTGGACTGATGCCACTGGCTGGCCGTTGCCTGCCCTTCCCAACCCGCCTGTCCTTTTGCAGCATACTGGGCACCAACCATTTCCGATTGCCAAATTACCTCCGCCACAGCAGCGAGGCAGAAATTCGGGCAGCTTTGCATGAGTGGGAGGGGCTGCTTAAATCGCAGTGCCATCGATACGTGGAGTGGTTTCTCTGCTTACTCCTGCTCCCTGGGTGTAGTGCCTTGGTCCCTGTAACTCCCCCACCATGCCAGGGTTTCTGCGAGGCCATCAGAGACCTGTGTTGGACACACTTGGCCGGCGGGCACCTGCCTCTGCCTTGTGATGCTCTCCCTGAGGAGGATGAAGGGTATTCTTGTGTATTTATTAATGCTTCTGCAGGTAATGTGGCTGGCTGAATGCCCCTGTGTTTCCGTGTGTCTCCCCTCCCTAAGCTCCCCCAGGCTTTTAGGCACCGAGGGGCACCTTGTACCCATGGGAGGCTACTGAGTCCGAAATCGCTTTCCACCAAGCCTTGGCTTCTTCAAACAGGGTCTGCCAGCAGGTTTTGACTCCCTCTTCAAGGCTGAGCAGCACCATCTGCTCCTCAGAATGTTCCACCCTCAGTGAAACACAGTGGCCAGGTTGCATCTGGAGTACTGCGTGGCTCCTCAATTTGAGAAGGACAGGGAACTACTGGAGAGGGTACAGCAAGGGACCTAGAACATCTCTCTTATGAGGAAAGGCTGAGGGACTTGGGTCTTTTTAGTCTGGAGAAGAGAAGACTGGAGGGGGATCTGGTCTGATAAATACTTAAAGGGTGGATGTCAGGAAATGGGACCAGTCTGTTTTCATTGTTGCCCAGTGACAGGACAAGAAGTGACGGGCATAAACTTGAGCATAGGAAGTTCCATCTAAACATGAGGAGGAACTTCTTTACTTTGAGGGTGGCAGAGCCCTGGAACAGGCTGCCCAGAGAGGTGGTGGAGTCTCGGTCTCTGGAAACATTCTAAACCTGCCTGGACAAGTTCCTGCGCAACCTGCTCTGGGTGACCCTGCTTTGGACTAGCTGATCTCCAGAGGTTCCTTCCAACCCCGTATCATTCTGTGATTCTGTAATAGACAACATCCTGATGTCCAGGACAAGAGATGGTCACCGAGTGCATCATTCTGGCATTCAGGGACAGAAGAAGGAACAGGAACTCACAACCACCCAACCACAGTAGTATCTGGGGCCACAGCAGTGAGGAGGCTTCAAGGTGACCCACAACCTGCCTGCATGCTCCCCTCTCCCAGAGAGGCCCTTTGCCTTAGGGTTAATGATTTACCTAATGACTAATGTTTGATTGCCCCCTGCTTGTCAGGCAGGAGAGGCTTGTCTGGCTTCATCATTGGTGGTTGTGACCCTTCTGTATTTCAGCTGGGGACTGAGATGTGCCTCTTGGGCAGGGGGGATGAAAGGAAGAGAGCTTGGTGGGAGCAGAATGGTGCTTGGAGAAATGCAGATGGGGGTGTAAGAGCAAGAACAGAGTTCAGGATGAAAGCAGGAGTTGGTGCTCGTCATGCTCCATGCCGAGCTCTCTGAATGAGGCTGTGTTCCCACGCCGGCCCCCTGTGCCCTCGGGTGATGGCCTGGGGCTGCCAACCAGGAGCAGCAAGATGCTGGCTGCCATCAGAGGGGTGATTTAGTAGGGGGCCAGCAGACAAGGGTTGCACAGATGGTCCCCTCAGTGTCAAAGCGGCTCTGTTTGCCATTAGACCCCAGGGGTGTGTGGTGGGATCATGGGGACGCTCAGGGGGAGCCACACACTCCCGGATGGGCCGTGCTGGGAATGGGTGGGGGACATGGGGACTGCAGTGCACCCCATGGAGTGACTTGAGATGCTCATGCATGCTGGGGATCCCCGACATACCAGCTGGGGTAAGATGCACACAGCCATGCTAGCAGCCCTGGATCAGGCCAGCTAAGGAGGTCACTGCAGAGCAGGAAAGTGGCTTGGAACATCTCTGTGGCCTTTCCAATGGCAACAGGAGCAGGTGGCTGGGTCACTGTGGCCAGAGGCATCCCCACAGCCATCCAGTGCCAGCAGACTCATCCCAAAGCCACTGCAGCATCAGCCATCTCTGGCTCTCCCTGCTCCGTAGTGGGTGCTGCTGGTTTGCCTGAGGGAGCAGGGGGAGCCATACTTGGATTCTGGGTGCCCTTTGGGAGAAGCAGGCTTGGTCTGAAAGGTTTGGTGTTGGTAAGAGACGCAGGGGAGCAGCTTCTTGAAGGGGTCTCCCTTTACCCCTCAGCTCCTCAGGCAGCCTCAACCTCTTTGTGCATTTGTCCCTGTTTGCTTTGCGAAGCGCCAGCATCCAGTACCCACACTGGGCCTGGGGGGTGAGTGGCACATTTGGAGGGGAGGGAGGATCCCAGAGCTGGCTAAAACACCAAAAAGAGTGTGATTGAAAACTGCATTGCTAACAGAAGCCTCTTTCAGCCTGTCCCAAATGGCTTGTCTGGCTGCAGAAATTGCAGCACCAACTCTTACACCCATGTGGACCCCCTGGAGGTAGCTCTGGTTTCCTCTTCCTTTAAAGCTACTGTGAATTTGGCTTCCTCCAACCTAAGATGGACCTCTCGGTGGATAAGGAACTGGCTGCATGGCTGCACTCAAAAGGGTTGTGGTCAACAGCTCAATGTCTGAGTGGTGACCAGTGACGAGTGGTGTCCCTCAGGACTCAGTCCTGGGACCGGTGCTGTTTAACATCTTTGTTGGAGACATGGACAGTGGGATAGAGTGCACCCTCAGAAAGTTTGCCAACACCAAGCTGTGTGGCGCAGTCAACACGCTGGAGGGAAGGGATGCCATCCAAAGGGACCTGGACAGGCTCGTACAAACATCAGCAAGTTCAACCAAGCCAAGTGTAGGGTCCTGCACCTGGGACATGGCAATCCGAGGCTCAAGTACAGGCTGGGCAGAGAATGGCTGGAGAGCAGCCCTGAGGAGAAGGACTTGGGAGTGCTCATGGATGAGAAGCTCAACATGAGCCGGCAGTGCGCGCTGGCAGCCCAGAAACCAACCCCATCCTGGGCTGCATCAAAAGAAGCGTGAAGAGCAGGTCACGGGAAGTGATTCTCCCCCTCTGCTCTGCGCTTGTGAGACCCCACCTGGAGTCCTGTGTCCAGCTCTGGAGCCATCCTCAGCACAGGAAGGACATGGACCTGTTGGAATAGGTCTGCAGAGGGTCACAGAGATGATCAGAGGGATGGAGCACCTCTCCTATGAAGACAGGCTGAGAGAGCTGAGGCTGTTCAGCCTGGAGAAGAGAAGGCTCTGGGGAGACCTTAGAGCAGCCTTCCAGGATCTGAAGGGAGCTCCAGAAGAGCTGGAGAGGGACTCTTCGTCTGGGAGTGTAGCCACAGGACGAGGGGTAATGATTTTAAACTGGAAGAGGGGAGATTTAGACTAGATACTAGAAAGAAATTCTTTGCTCTGAGGGTGGTGAGGCACTGGAACAGGTTGTCCAGAGAAGTTGTGGATGCCCCATATCTGGGAGTGTTCAGAGCCAGGCTGGATGGGGCTTGGAGCAACCTGGTCTGGTGGCAGGGAGGTTGGAGCTCGATCATCTTTAAGGTCCCTTCCAACTCTAACCATTCTATGATTCTAAGATAAGCTACATCCCTGCATCCTACTGTTCCTCATTGGCAGCTGCCTGCTCCAGGGTGGCTGGTGTCACTGGGGATGGCGCAGCTGGGCATGGGACAGTGAAAGTAGACTTGTGGGGTGCCTTGAGCATGGGTTGTCTCAAAGGTGGGTGCCAGGCTGAGGCTCACTGCAGGTCTGGGGGATCCCTGCTCACTCATTTGCCCCATCACATTTGGTTTAAGGCTGTGAAAGGTTGCTGGGCTCCAGAATTCAGAGGTCCTCATGGCCAGAAGGCAGAGGCTGAGTCCTTCCTCCCTGAGCGGGCTGGGCATGCCCCATGGGGAAGCCCAACAATGCTGCAAGGCAGATGAGGGGGTTAGGGCTAGTGCAAGACCAGGAGGGAGGATTCCTCCTTCAGGCTCTCAGTTTTGGGGTGCCAAGGTTGTGAGGGACTGGGGACTCGAGGGAGCAGGGTGGGCACAGAGTAGTTTCAGGCTCAGGGGCTGGTGCTGATGTTGGAGCTCAGCAGTGGGGAGAGGCTGGAATGCACAGGCACCTCCAGACTTTGGAAGAGGCACCCAGGTTTTCACCTCCTCCCAATACCCCAAGAGGCGTCTTTCCTTTCCATGCTGGGCAAGGCTGAGCTGATTTTTTCTTTTCTTTTTTTTTTCCTTTTTTTTTTTTTAAGAGTTCTGGAGGACAATGTCTTGCTCCAGGGCAGGGTGGGGGTTCCTCACTGGTCCTCCCTAGCTCAGCAAACTTCTGACAACCCCCCATTGCTCACGTGAAACACCAAGGATGGAGTTGGGCACAGTGAATTGTCTCAACTCCTGCTCCTGACTTGGAATGGGGCTGAAATTGGCACCAAGCATCTGTTCCTGGTGTGGAGGCCTCATCCATTTCAGAGCCAAGGTGATTGGGTTTCCACGCTCCTGGGAAACATGGAGTTAAAAAGCACCCGGCATGCTTGATCCTGTCGAGTTGGCACCCACCCAAGCAGTTGACATAGGAGAGGAGGAATCCATCGCGCCCGGTGTGTGGGCGATGAGGATGTGCCTGCTGCCAAAACAGCGGGAGGTGGTGTACAGAGGGCCAGCTCGCCCCAGCCAGATGTTCAGCTGTGTCAGGCAGGAGAGACTGTCCTGATCAGAACTTCCCCAAATGCCTTGGGGTAAAAAGGGTCAAGAAAGGAGGCGAGAGCATCTGGGAAGCTGACGGGGCGTGCTGGCTTGAGCCTCATTCCCAGGGTGTTGCAAGGGAATGGCTCTGATTTATTCCCATCTGGGGTGGCCCTGCTAGCTTGCCACAGGGTGCACTGGGGGATCACCATGGCCCCGGAGTGGGTATGGATGCAGAACACTTCCTTGCGGCTCTGTGACTGTTCAGCATCCTGGTACCCCAGCAGCATCCCCTGCTGCCTGCACTGGCATGTTGCTGTCATGGGCAAGATCTCTTTGGGTTTATCCCGTCCCACGGATGTTGTGGCCACAGTGGGAGGGCCAGCAACAGGGAACGGGTGGCATTTTGGAAGCTGCATCGCAGCTGTGCAGTGGGAGCAATTCACTTGCTGCCTTGGCCACCCAAATTCAAGGCCGTGGGGAGGGTGCACAGAGTGAGCTGCTGAAAAGTGGTGTCTGGGGGAGGCATGGCCAGTGGTATCCCCCCCAAGGTGTCTTTCTGAGGGTGACCATCCTCACCAGGCTGGTTGTGACTGTCCCCTTTCCCTTCCTCTTGCAGAGAATCCGAGTACTGAGGTCAGCCTCTTAGAGCTGATTGGAGACCCCCCACCAGAGGAGATCCTCAAAATTTATGGCCCTGACAACAGTCCCGGCTATGTCTTCGGCCCCAATGCCAACACAGGCCAGGTGGCCCGGTACCACCTACCAAGCCCTTTCTACCGGGACTTTTCCATCCTGTTCCACATCCAGCCCACCACACCCCGGGCCGGCGTACTCTTTGCTATCACAGACTCCTCGCAGAGCATTATATATGTTGGCATCAAGCTCTCGGAGCTGCAGGCAGGCAAGCAGCAGATCATCTTCTACTACACAGAGCCGGGCTCAGCAAGCTCATATGCAGCAGCCACCTTCACTGTGCCCACCTTGCTCAACCAGTGGACGCGCTTTGCCATCAGTGTGGAGGAGGACGAAGTTGTTTTCTACCTGGATTGTGAGGAGCATGAGCGGGTCCGCTTTGAGCGTTCTCCAGATGAGATGGAGCTGGAAGATGGCTCCGGGCTCTTTGTTGCTCAGGCTGGAGGGGCTGACCCAGATAAATATCAGGTAAGGGTCAACCCAAGGAACGTCTCCAAGATATCTGGGTGAGGTTGGAAGAGCGTGGCACCAGCCTGTGCCTGTTGAACCAACCTCTTTGCCCAGAAGACAAGCCAATGACCGTGCTCTGTGTGTGTCCCTGGGGAAGGAGACACTTGAGGTGGGGGGAAAGTTTCCTTGAAATGCCACCAACTTCACTGACTTGGGCCTCACCAAAGCAAAGCCCTCGAGGTGGGCTGGCGGGAGGCAAGGGGGTTGTGCTACAGCAGCCACCATTGCCCGTACCTTTTCCAACAAATACACAGAGTTCTCTTTGAATGTCCGCGTTGCTAAAAACACCCAGCTCCTTTGGTGGAAGAGCTGGTTTGGCTGGTAAAATGTCTCTCTTAGCTGGAAAAAATGCTTGGACTGGAGCATATCTTTGTTGGCTGACATAGTGTAGTATGTGCAGGAAGATTTTGGAAAGCAAGAAGAGAAGTTGATATCTCAGCCCGTGATTTGAACGAGACTTATGTTATAGATAAGGTTTATGGAAAGTGGGGAGAGTGCCCACCTGACATGGAAATCCCCCACGGTGCTTGAGAAGAGGAGAGTTCAGGATTGCACTGCCAGGTTTTTTCCTGTGTTGAGCGCGGTTTGCTCAGCAATAGAGGCTCTGCCGAGTGGAGCAACACATTTCCTGGGGAGCTTTGCAAAGCATGTTTCTGAGCTTAAACATCATCTTGACTAATGAACAGTCTCCACTGCAGTCCTAGTTAAATGGCTTCAGGCAGGGAAAACTTGCCCATGAAAAAGGTTTAATGTTTGATGGGCTGGAGACTAGTTTGCACTGGGATTTGGCTTGGTCCTCTGAGGTTTTGAGAGCAACTTCCTGCTCTTGAAGAGCAATTTTTTGCCCTTGAACATCCTGGGAGGGCTGGGTCATGGCTGTGGAGGAACTCTCCCCAGCTGGAGAGGGTATGGCACAATTTGGAAGGCAAAGCAACAGCCTGGAGTAGAGCAAAGCACTCCTGCCTTTCTAGCAGGTGATATTCCTGAGCATGCCAAACACCCGCTCCTGCTGCCCGCCCCCAGTTTTCCTGCAGGGAATAGCTTGCCATGGAGGGATGGAGGCTAACTGCCTCAGCTGGCTGGAGAGGGAGGGCAGGCTTGGATGCTTCCCTGGCATCTGACTGCCTCGTGGTGTTTCCATTGCTGACCAGTCCTGACTTGTGTTATCTGGAACTAATGGGGTGTCATTAAAACAGGGCTGATTAAAACCTGGCCCTCGCTCAAGCCACGAGATGAGCTGCTCACAGGCAGCTGCAGGAGTCTCATCCAGGATCTGTTCTTCTTCCCGAGTTACTTTTGTGTCAACGGGGTGAAACCTGAAGGGGCAAAGCCCCTTCTGCAGGTAATACAGAAGCCCTTGGAACAGCAGATCCCAAGACAGTTCCTGTAAAGGGAGTCTCACCTGGGGTCTGGCAAGAAGATTTGATCACAGCTGAATGCATGATAGGAGCTATGGTGCTGTTACCCCCTCTACTGGGACAAATGGGCTGTAAAGGGCCCTTATAGCCATCCTCATGAGGCTGCCTTGGTTCAGAGGTGGAACTGAATTGTTTCTGATGCCTCCAGCAAGCTTGTGCTTGCTGCTGGTGCTCAGTGGGGAAGAGAGGGATGGGTTAGAGTTGGCTGTGGTGAGGGCAAGCAGCTGGAAGAGGGCACAACCCAATTGCTTGTGAGATGGGTTTATATTTTTAAAATTATATAAATAAATCTAATGTATTTATAATATATTACATTTTTATATAACTATAAAACAATATGTATACAATATTTATAATATGATATAATATTTATAATATCATAATGTCATACCCAGCCTGGCTGAACTCTAACCGCCCCTGATTCTTGTTTTTTTAAACCCTTCTTGTTTCCTGAGCACAGCTCTCTTTCCTGGATACGTGCTGTGCTTTCAGGCGACCCCAAATATTATTTTGGGTGTCCTGCCCAGAGAAGAGACACTGAGTGGGAGGTATCTCCAAGCTCACTTTTCCAGCATGGTCCTCAGCACCTTCCTGCAGGGACCAGAGGAATGGGCAGCATGTCTGTGTGCCATGCCAGCAGCACCCTGGGCTGGGGGCTGGGATGTGCTGTGTGACCCTGCTCGCCATGGGAGCCGTAAGGTTCAGCCTGGTACCCACACATGTCCCCGGCTGATACAGGGATGCTGCCATCCCAGGCAGTCTAGGTAGCTGGGCTGTGGAGGTTTGTCCGGAGGCAGGATCCTTAGGAAGGAATTTGTGGCAGTTTTTTGTATAAACAAGTGGTTTGGATGTGCGGAGTGCTTGCAAAACCCAAATAAATGGTGAGGAAGTGCGGATTATCCTAAGAAATACAAAAGCTGGGCTGCAGTGGATTGGGACCTGCCAGTAGCCCTTGCTTGGAGTAGAGAGGCTGTCTGTGGCTGGGGAGCCCTCTGGATAGGGGAATCAAGGAGCACAGCCAAAAAAAGGTCCCTGTGAAAGCATTGCTGTCTGTCTTTGTGAATCCTGGCCGCTACCTCCACTCAGCCCACCTGGCACATGGCTTTTTTCTGTGGCTTGTCAAGCCGTGCTGGTGGCGCTGGGCACTGGGGCTGCCAGGTTGAAACTTCTCTGTGCTGGGTTATGGATAGATGCTCTGGTGGACAGCACTTGAGGACGTGGAGACTGAGTGACATGGTGAGTCAAATCATGCTGCAGGGTGGCTTGCATCACGTCTTGTCCGTGGCATCCGTCCATCCGTCTGTAGCAGCCCTGTGTGGTTTCCTTCCAGGGGGTGATTGCTGATTTGAAACTGCTAGGGGACCCACGGGCAGCTGAGCACCAGTGTGAGGAAGAGGAGGATGACACTGAGGTGAGTGCTGGCAGACCTGCTTGAGGCAGGCTGGGGGGCTGTTTCCCTGTGCTCCTGGCTCACCCTTTGCCCCCTTTGCAGGTCTCTGGTGATTTTGGCAGCGGGGCAGAAGGTGGACACCAACCCTCAGGGAAAGACAGGGTGAGTTGGTGTCCACAGGTGCCCACTTGGTGGCAGGTCTGGGTGCCCTCCATGGTTGAGGTCCTGGGATACCTGATACAGTCCTGGCTCCTGTCCCTTTTGAGAGGGCATCAGGAGGCGAATGACGCCGCAGTGTCCCCTTATTGTTGGCACAGGGTGTCCCGGGGCTGGTGGATGCTGTCCCTGTCACCTCTCCTCCTGTGGCAGCGGGTGGCGGGCCAAGGAGTGGGGGAGGCTCCCCACAGCAAGCCGAGAGGACCAAAGCAGAGGAGACACTGCAGGTCTCCACAGGAGGTAATACCAGCAGCAGCATCTCCTTCCCTGCCGTGCTGACTGGCTCTGGGGCACCCCAGTGGGGACATGGCAGGGTGGCCCTCCACAAGCACAACCAGCTCCCTTTTCCCTGTCTGCAGGCACTGGCCCCAAAGGTGAAAAAGGGGAGAAGGGCGAGCGTGGCTTGAAAGGGGACTCGGGGACTGGCAACACCGTGGGGATGGGCAGTGTCAAGGGCGAAAAGGTGGGTGAGAAAGGGGATCGAGGATGCCCCTGATGTGTCTGCATTTCACACCCACTCCTCTTTGTTTCTGTCCTGCAGGGGGAGAAAGGAGAACTGGGTGTTAAGGTGAGCAACAGCGGTAAAGTGGGGGCAAAGCCATGCCTGCCTGGGCTGCCACCACTGGGAATGTGCCACCTCTCCCTGTTTCCCTCCCCAGGGCAGTGCTGGATTTGGCTACCCTGGCTCCAAGGGCCAGAAGGGAGAGCCGGGTAACCCTGGCCCACCCGGGACCCTCTCACAGCATTCTGATGGCTCAGTGGTGGAGCAGGTCACTGGTCCCCCAGGGCCACCAGGGAAGGATGGAGCCCCTGGCAGGGATGGCGAGCCTGTGAGTCCTCCTCCTTGGGTATCCCCTCTCCCCCCATACCCACCTGCTTTCCTGCCTGCCTGTGCACTGACCTCTCCCCTCTCTTGCCATCCCTAGGGTGATCCTGGCGAGGATGGCAAACCTGTAAGTGGGGTGTGGGGGGTGATGGGTGCTAGTGGGGGGCAGTGGCTGGTCCCTTGCCACACCACCTGCTGACTCCCCACCATTCCCTTTTGCAGGGCGATATGGGGCCCCAGGGTTTCCCTGGGATGCCGGGAGAGCCTGGTCTGAAGGGGGAGAAGGTGAGTGCTGGTGCCAGCGTTGAGGGGGTGACACGCTGCTGCCCCACTTCCTCTCACCAGTGACTGCGCTACACTTGCAGACTGCATTCTCTCTTCTGTGTCAGGGTGACCCAGGCGTTGGGCCAAGGGGACCCCCGGGACCACCTGGTCCCCCGGGACCACCAGGACCATCATCCAAGCCTGACAAGCTGGTGGGTACCTCCAGGATACAGGGATTTGGGTGAAGGGTATGGGGTCACAGAGAAGCAGGATGCTACTGCCAGCCCCCAGGCAGCATCCCCGTGCCACTGGGCATGCCAGCCCTGGCCATAGGTTCCTGACATCACCTCTGCGCTTCTTCCCCAGACCTTCATCGACATGGAGGGCTCTGGCTTTGGTGGTGATCTGGAGACCCTGCGGGTGAGTGTGGGTCCCCTCCTGTTGTCAGGGAGCAGGAAGGACATCGTCAGCCATTGTCCCTTCTTTTTCTTCTAGGGTCCACGAGGGCCACCTGGTCCCCCAGGGCCACCTGGTGTGCCCGGTTTGCCGGGTGAGCCAGGGCGGTTTGGGATGAACCGCACAGAACTGCAGGGACTGCCAGGGCTGCCCGGCAGGGATGGGATCCCTGGATCCTCAGGGCCACTGGTAAGTGTATGGAGTGGCCAAGGGGACCATCTCTGCCACCCCGTAGTGTTGGGGCTGCAAGTTCCCTCTGTGGTGGTGGGGGTCTCAGTGCCCACCAGCCCTATGGGGTTTTCCCATGCTGGAGCCAGATCCCGGTCACTTTGCAGGGTCCTCAGGGTCCTCCTGGAAGAGATGGAGCACCTGGGCAGCCAGGGCCCAAAGGAGAGAAGGTAAGTGCCCCATGTCCCCCAGAACCATGCCACAGCTCCCCCACAGAGCATCTGGCACCATTGGCACATCTCCAGGAGGTCTCAGCTCCCTCTATCCCTGGGTTGGGGGCCATCAACCTGTTCCTGGAGCAGGGCAACTTCACACTCTCGTCTCCTTCCTCCTTTTCCCTAGGGTAATGTGGGCGACCTTGGCCTCCCTGGAGCTCCAGGACCCAAGGTACCATGTCCATGGCAGGTTTCTTGCAGGCAGATGAAATCCCATTTGCAATGCAGCCTGGAGGCAGGGGTGCTGACTAGTGGGCCACCCTGCACCAGAGTGGGAAGGGGGATGCTGGTATTTGGGTTCCTCCTGGAGCAGAGCAGTGCTGCAGCTCAAGGGTGCATGGAGCCGCTGACCACCTTTGGGATGCTCACCAGGCTCCTGCCACCCTCACGTGGCTCTGCTCCAGGGGCTCCTGTCTTGGGAAGCAGGCAGGAAGGATGAGTGGGGTGTTTTGAGGCACAGAAGAGGGGTTTCCCATGGCTTTTGCTTGCCCACACGCCACTGGCAAACACCCCATTTTCTGCACATCACTCACCCACCAGCCTGCTTGAGCTTCCTTCTGCCCTGCATTCCCAAGTGTGGCAGTGAATGTTTGCTTCAGTGAGCGTGATTATCCTCCCCTCCTTCGTGGGCCACAATGCCCCTTGGGATGACCCATCCACCCCAGCCTGGGCTGGGCGCAAGAGCCTCAGGAGTTAAGGTTTCTTAATGTTGCCAACATTGAGAGGGCAGATGGGGTGGCAGGGGCATAAGGAGACCTTGCAAAGCACCAGGGTGCCTGTGAGCATCCTCTGTGCGCTGAGCTCTGCTGCCACACTGGAGCCAGCAATGCATACAAAAAAATCCCCACATCCATGATTTTAGATGGGCCTCTGGTGGCCACCATGCACATTACATGGAGAACTGGGCCATGTGAGGACAGCTGAGACAAGGGATGGTATAACTGGACAATGACCTGTCCCATAAAGACCCTCTGCCCTGGAGACAGGAGCATCCATGCCCTGCCCCAAGGGGTGATTTGGGGATGTGGGGGGGCATGAACTGCCTCCCACTTGCAGACTTAAGGCAGGGACCTTTTTTACTGGAAACATTCCAGGTCAGGTTGGATAGGCTCTGAACAACCTGATCTAGTTGAAGATGTGAGGGTGGTGAGGCACTGGAACAGGTTACCCAGGGAAGTTGTGGATGCTCCATCCCTGGAAGCCCATCCAGGCTGGATGGGGCTTTGAGCAACCTGCTCTGGTGGGAGGAGGGTTGGAACTCCATGATCTTTAAGGTCCCTTCTGTGATTCTATGATTGTATGTCTCTGCTCATTGCAGGGGGCATGGGAGGTTGGACTAGATAACCTTTAAAGATTCTTTCCAACCCAAACTATTCTATGATTCTTGTTCCCTTTTCAGGGCAGCAAGGGAGAAACAGGACCAGCAGGAGCCCCAGGAGAAATGGGGTTAGCTGGTCTTCCTGGACCCATTGGGCCCCGAGGGCAGCCAGGGCCCCCTGGTCCCCCAGGACCACCAGGGCTGGGCTACGAGGCTGGATTTGTAAGTGATCACCCCGGCGGTGGGGCAGTGGGATAAATCGGAGCAGGGGTCAGATGCAGCTCAACCCCTTCTCCCCCTCTTCCCAGGGTGACATGGAGGGCTCAGGGCTGCCATTTGCTGCTAGCTCCCCTGGACCACCTGGACCCAGAGGACCACAGGTAGCTCTGTTCTTGCTCCTTCCCCTCCTCTCCATCCTGGGCTCTCTGGGGCATCCCCCATCATTGTGTCTCCTGCCACCACCCCCTGCTCATGGCTTCCTTGTTGCTTGCAGGGTGTGCCAGGACTGCCAGGGGTGAAGGTAAAGAGCCCTTCAAATGACTTCCTTGCCCTTTGCTGAAGCCAGCTGCATAAGCCTGACTCCTTGAAGGGTGCCCACAGGCATCCTGTGGGGATGCTCCCGCTCTAACACTTCTTTCCTTGCAGGGGGAGGTTGGCAGCCCTGGGCAGCCTGGCTTGCCAGGACCTAAGGTGAGAAGGCTAAGAGATCAGATCAGGCTGCGTGTGAGCCTCTGGAGTGGATGGAGTGCTGGGGAAGACCCCTGTGCTCCTCAGCCTGAGGCTGTGGGGAGGATGCTCTGTACTGCATCTTGCCCTTTCCCATGCCTCACTGCAGGGAGATGCTGGTGTGCCTGGCATGGATGGCCGCCCTGGCCTGGAGGGCTTCCCCGGACCACAGGTAGGAGCATCAGCCCCTGCTTTCCAGAAGCTCATCCCTCGCTCCAGGCAGGGGGACGCTCGCTGCAGGGCCACTTGCAGCAGCCAAAATCCATCCCTACCAACCAAAATATGCTCCCAGCAGTCAAAATCCTTCCCCCGCCCAGTGACTTTGACTGTTTCCCTACTTTGGGACTGGGTTCACTGCATGCCAAAGGTGCCCACGCTGCTTGGGACCCCATCCTCATCAGCTTGCCACCCTGCTTGCCATCACCTCCACCCAAAAATATTGCACCCTGGCTCGCTGCCTGGACCCTGCAGGTGGGAGGGATTGGGGGGCAGGTCTGAAAGGTTTTGCTGAGCCACAGGCAGGAGGGGTCTCCGCTTGTGAACCAGGGTCCAGCCACACGTGCTGCCAAGTGGGAAGTTCACCCCTGCCTGCTCCTCCTTCCAGGGACCCAAAGGTGACAGAGGCAGTCCTGGTGAGAAGGTAGGTACCAGCAGGTTGGGGATGGGGACCAGCCAGTGGTGGCCCTGGGGCTGATGGCTTTTATCTTCCAGGGTGAGCGAGGCCAAGATGGTGTGGGGCTGCCTGGGCCCCCTGGTCCACCTGGTCCCCCTGGACAAGTCATCGCTGGCTCAAGTAAAGATGTAAGTGATGGCTCCTGGCCACAATGCAGCTGAGGGGAGCTAAAACTGAGGGGGAAGGGGACCTGCCCAGCATCCATCATGCAGGGAGGTCAAGAGAGACCTCTCTGGGAACTCTGACCTCTTCAGAGCAGAGACTAGGGTGAACCCCCCCTCCCCCATTTTGACTTTTTTTCCAGAAGTCTTTGGTGACTTTGCCTGGTCCAGAGGTAGGTACCCAGCTGCCACCCACACCCAACCCTCAGCAGTGCTGGGTGAGCACCTGTTTTTTTGGAAAGGGGCGGGGGGGATTGCTCTTACAAACACCTCTACTTCTTCCCACAGGGCAGACAGGGTCGTGCTGGCTTCCCGGTGAGTCAGTGGCAGGGCTGGGGACTGCAGGGATGGCCCTGGTGAAAGCTCTGGGCACACTTTTGGGAAAATTCTGGTTGCCGGTCCCGCTGTGCTTCACCGCAGCGGTACTGGGGTGTTAGCGATGGAGGGGAGTCTGGGGTCTGCCTTTGGTGGGTCGGTGCTGATGCAGGCTCTGTGCTCCTCCCTGCAGGGCCCAGTGGGACCTAAAGGAGATCAGGGGCCACCCGGTCCCCAGGGCTCTCCAGGGTTGAAGGTAACTGGTCCAGGCCATCTCTGCCCTGTGAGGTGGTCCCTCATCCTGCCGAGCCACCAGGTCCTGGTGGTGACACCAGCCCCACTGCAGGAGGGAGCCTGGTCCCTCCATCTCTTCTGCCTCCTCCTTTCTTGCAGGGGGAGAAGGGGGAGCCCGGTGTCATCATCAGCCCTGATGGGACAGTGGTCACTGCACAGGTGAAAGGAGAGAAGGTGAGTGCACTGTGGGAACATCTTCGTGTGACGGGTGGCAGGTGGTGGCGGTGGTGACATCATTTCCCTCTCTGCTGTCTGCAGGGGGAGCCAGGACTGCAGGGACCGATGGGACCCACGGTAAGTCACTGCCACCATCCTCCTTGTATCCCACAGGGAGGGACGGGGCTGATCTGAGGCAGAGTGACAGTGGTGCCCCTGCTCTGAGCACCCTCATCCTTGTCTTCTCTCCCCTCCAGGGTCCCCAAGGACGAATAGGGATGAAGGGGGAGATTGGCTTTCCAGGCAGACCTGTAAGACCTACTCCCAGTTTGTTTGTCCCCTCAGCCATTGCCTCTTCCACTGCGTCTCCCCACCTCATTTACATGTCCTGTACTCACCGAATCCCAAAACCCTATCGTGTCCCTGAGGGGCAGGGTGACACTGGGGCATCAGAGGCGACACCCCGGTCAACCTTGGGGTTGGCACAGGAGCAGGGATGAGGCTCAACTATGCTGCTTATCCACAGGGACGTCCTGGCATGAATGGGCTGAAGGGTGAGAAGGGTGACCCTGCGGATGTCAGTAAGATGCCAGGCTTGCGGGTGAGCACTACTGGCAACCCGCAGGGGCTGCTGGCCCAGCAGGGTCGGGGGCACACACCGAGTGCCTCCCTGGGAATCTGAATCCCTTTGGGAAAGGGCACGTGCCTCCCTCCCTCAGGGACTGGTTGCCCCTCTGGGGCAGGGCATGGCCCTGGTGTTGCCCCACAGGGACTGTCCACTCGCAGGACACATCTTCTCTCCTCCTGCAGGGCCCCCCGGGACCCCCAGGGCCTCCAGGGCCCCCTGGCGGCATAGTCTACGACCGCAGCAATGTGAGTAATAACTCAGTCATCAGGATGGGAATGCTGAGGGCTAGTGACCAGGTTCCCCAATGCACCCTGCCTGGCTGGATGGGATAAGGAGGATCCTGCAGTGGCACCCTCACTAGGGCTGGCACGTGGGGCTGTCATCAGCGTCACATTAAGAGGAGCATCCCCAAAGATGCTGCTGTCTCTGCAATTGCTTTCTTTGCATCTCTGCAGGCCTTCAGTGACTCTGGCCATCCCACGCTGCCAGCTTTTCCCGGTAAGGGGGTGTCCTTTTCCCAGCCCAAAGCAAGGTGGAGCTGGGGGGAGAGACCCTGTCTGTTAGAGCTGGGGCTGAGGTGCTGCAGCACTGAGGTGGCATCTTCCTGCTGCTCCCCACAGGTTTCTACCAGTTTCAAGGACAAAAGGGAGAGAAAGGTGATGTTGGACCCCCAGGACCCCCAGGTGAGTGACAGGTCCCTGCAGGCAGAGGCAGGTAGGGAGTGGCTTGTGCCCATCCTGGCTTGCTTCTGCCCTCCTCTCCCTCTCTGCAGGCCACTTCCCCTACGACCCAAGTCACTTTGGTGCCAACCTGCAGGTAAGCCCTTTGCCTGCTGGTTGCAGCTTGCGGGGCTGGCACCCGACATGGTTTGGTGTACTGGGTGGCACCCTGGCTGCTCACCCTACATCTGTGCCATCCTGCAGGGTGACAAGGGGGAGCCAGGTCCCAAGGGTGAGAAGGGCGAGCCAGGCAGCACTCCACTCTATGGTCCCAGTGTTTCTGGGCTGCCAGGACCTCCAGGGCCCCAGGGCTACCCTGGACTGCCGGTAAGTATCCCATGGCACAAGGGGTGAGGAGGACATGGTGGGGGCAGCATCCCCAGGTGCTTTGCTCCAGGGATGTTCTCTCACACTGCCTAGGGTCCCAAGGGGGACAGTATCATTGGCCCACCAGGGCCTCCTGGACCTCAGGGCCCCCCTGGTATCGGGTATGAGGGGCAGCAAGGCCCCCCTGGCCCTCCCGGTCCCCCTGGTCAACCCTCCTTCCCAGGCCCCCACAGACAAGGTGAGTTCCTGTGCCCTCTGCATCCCTTCCTGCATCCCTCTCTACACTCCCTGCATCCCTCTCTGACCTCTCAGACCTCTTTGACCTTGCAAACCTCTCCATCTCACCCTTCCTCCTCCCAGCTATCAGCATCCCTGGACCCCCTGGACCACCAGGGCCCCCTGGACCACCAGGCACCAGCGGGATGACCTTGGGGGTGAGTTGGGGCTCTGGAGGGGGTTGCCTGCAGGCTGGCCAGCAGAGCCCTGAGCCTCCCCCCGGGCTTTGTCTGCAGCTGCACACCCTGCCAACCTACCAGGCCATGCTGAGTGCCAGCCACGAGCTGCCTGAAGGAGGCCTGATCTTTCTGACTGACCGGCAAGAGCTCTATGTCCGCCTGCGCGGGGGCTTCCGCCGGGTGCTGGTGAGTGGAGAGGGTGGGAGCAGAGGAGGCACCCTGTCTTGGGTGGCACTGCTCAACACTGAAGGGTTGCAGGCAGCATCACACTGCAGTTTCAGTGGCAGCCTTTGGGGGGATGCTCAGGTGTCCCTCCCATCCTTGCACAAAGAGGAGAGGGGAGTGACTGGGATCTAATGTGCCATGTATTTGCAGCTGGAGGAGCACACCCTCATCCCCAGCTCAGCTCTGGTGAGTCCCCTGTCCCCCATCCCCATCTCCATCCATCCACCCTGTCTTCATCCATACTTCCCCATCCCCAACCTGCCCCATCCCTGCCCAGCGCAGCATCAACCTTCCAGCTGTCTCTCCCTCCCTCCTCAGGACAACGAGGTGTATGACAAGCCCCCCAGTGTTCACTATGCTGGCCCCCAGCCCCCCCTCCAGCCCCGTGGACCCCTGCATCCCCTTCGCAATCACAGCCCACCGCCCACTGCCCGACCCTGGCACAGGGATGAGGTGGTGGCCAACCAGCACCGCCTGCCTGAGCAGCCCCTGCTCCACCACCAGCATGAGCTCCTCAACAGCTACTACATCCACCACCGGCCAGATCCAGCCCCCGTGGCCGCCCACATGCACCAGGACTTCCAGCCTGCTGTGAGTGCCATGTGCCAGCCGAGGGGAGGTGGTGATGGTGACCAAAGCCATGTACCTCAAGACGTATTGTCCCCTCTTGGCAGCTTCACCTGGTGGCCCTGAATGCCCCACTGAGCGGCAGCATGCGCGGCATCCGGGGTGCTGACTTCCAGTGCTTCCAACAAGCCCGGCAGGTTGGGCTGGCTGGCACCTTCCGCGCCTTCCTCTCCTCCCGCCTGCAGGACCTCTACAGCATCGTGCGCAGGGCCGACCGCGCCGCCGTGCCCATCGTCAACCTGCGGGTATGTGCGCTGTGTCCCCTTCCCAGCACCCTGCAAGCTCCCAGAGATGCACAGCAGCCCAAAGCCCCCACAGCAGTGACCACAGAGCATCCCCACCCCGAGGGCTGCCAGGGCTCAGAGCTCCTGTGGAGCCCTTAGGGTGCACGCAGGGCTGACACACACACCCCTTTTCCCACTCCTGCCCCAGGACGAAGTGCTCTTCAGTAACTGGGAAGCCCTTTTCACGGGCAGCGGAGCCCCGCTGCGAGCTGGCACCCGCATCCTCTCCTTTGACGGCCGGGATGTCCTGCAGGATGCAGGATGGTAAGCGTGGGATCAAGTGACGGGGAAAGAGGGGAGAGGGGGGTCTGGACTGTGCTGGGGACAGCAGCAGCCCCCCACCTTTCTCCTTTCCAGGCCACAGAAGAGGATTTGGCACGGCTCGGATGCCAAAGGCCGGCGCCTGCCTGAGAGCTACTGTGAGACGTGGCGGACAGAGGAGCATGCTGTCACTGGCCAGGCTTCCTCCCTCAGCTCTGGCAAGCTGCTGGAGCAGGTGGCCAGCAGCTGCCACCACACCTTCATCGTCCTCTGCATTGAGAACAGCTTCATGACCTCCGCCAAAAAGTGACACCTTACCTCCCCCTCATCCCCTGGGTAGCCCAAGCCTCCCTGGGGAGGGTCGGGCCAGCCCGCACCCTGGCACCCCCATGGTTCTCAGCCCCTACATCTCCTGCTCTCGCCTCGCAGGATTTTCTCTTCCCACAGACCTGAAGCCAAAGAGTATCAGCACTGCCCCTGCCTTGGGTCAGCAGAGGCTTACGTTCCACCTGGGACAGGGCAGCCACGGGCTGCTGCCCTCCTCCTCCTCCTCTTGCTCCACTTCTCTTCTAATCCCTAATATTTAACCACTTTATCTTGTGTCCACCACCTACTCAGATGCTCTTTTCAGGGTGGCTGGGCAGGAGGATGCTCAGCAGGAAGATTTCGGCGCTGCCATGTGGTTTGCCCTCCCAGAAAGCCTGCAGGGGTTTCTCTGACCTCCCCACCTCTCAGCCCCACACTGTCCTTGCCAGAAGCGTCAGGCCAGACCCAAATCCATGCTGCTGGGACCACGGGGACTTCTCCAGCTGAAAGTCTGGCATCCCACCCAAGCAAGGGGCTGCCCCGTGGCCGTGCCAGGGCTCTCCTTAGGTGGTTTCTGTCCTCCCAAGGTAAGGACCATCCCACCCAGCCCCCCATCATCATCGTCATCTCTACTCCCCTGGCCAGCAGCTCACAAGTCCCGGTGGGGAGGGAGGTCTGGTGCCCCTGAGCACGGGCACAGCCACAGCCAGGCCAGCGTGGAGACGAGGGTGATGGGGTCAGTGTGGCCCCATGTGTTTACATGTGTGTGTGTGTGTGTGGAGCACATGTGGTACCAAGGTCAGACACCCCCATCCCCCCCGGGTCACCTTTGCTGCGCTCTAAGGGCGAAGGCACAGCAAGGCTGCATTGAATTGGTGTGGACGAATACAAGGTGCTAAAAAAAAACAAAAAAGGAACGAAAAAAAGATAAATCTGTAACTAGCTTTTTATTATTGTATGGAAATTATTACCATAAAAGCTGTGCGAGTCACACAGTCTATTTCTTACGGTCTACTGTATTTTGTGTAATTAATGCAATTTCAAGCCTGTGGATCTTTATATATTTTTTTTTGTCAGTTGTGTCCTATAAATCATTTTCTAAAGGCACTGAATAAAAAACCATTACGCTCTTGTAACCTGACTCTGCACGATGATGGGGAGCTGGGGGCCAGGAGACCCCCTGGACTCCATCCGTACCCCTGCATGGTACCCAGTGGTGGCAGCTGCAGGCACCCTGCCCCTGCTCTGGTTCTGTGCGTGGCTTGGAGTCAGGGGCACAGCCTCTGCCCTCATGGAGCAGAAAATGGGTATGTCCCAAAGGGTATGTCCTTAACAGGCTGGTGCCAAGAGCCACCATCAGGACAAGAGACAAAGCACACGGTAAAAACGATGCTTGCTTCTGCAACGGAGGCCCAGCCACAGTGGCATCGGTGGCGGTGCTGAAGCTCACATGGCACCTGCCTCCAGGCTCTTCTCCTGTCCTGGCACCTCATCAGGGAGCTGGCACGGCACCTTGGCAAGGACCAGCTCTGCTGGCTGCTTTCGGCAACTGTGCTGGATGCCCACACGGATGGCCGCCAGCAGGTAGACCACTGCCAGCAGCGTGAAGTAGCCAAAATACACATAAAACTGCAACAGAGATGGAGAGAGAGCAATGCTTACAGCCCTGCCTCCCCCACTTCATCCCACGCCATTTCACCATTAGGACCTCCATCCTACGTGCCCCTCATCCCTACCTGGGGATGCACAGACAAGCCCAAGACCCTCTTGTCAGCTACAATGATCGTGATGATGGTCTTCAGCACGGTTGCAAAGAAGGTGTTGATCCCGAAGGCCAGTGCACAGAGTTCTTTGGAGAGGGACGTAGCGATCTGGAAACTGGGAAAAACAGGTGGAACCAGTGAGACCCTGGTGCCAGCCCAGCTGCTGTGGCGGGAGCAGGTCCCCAGGAGTACCACGCACATGGCAATGGGCACCAGGAACTGGTAGGAGCCGCGGAAGAGGACATAGGCGATGTAGCACAGCCAAATGTTGCTGGTGGTGTTCATGAGCAGAAGCAGCCCTGCCTGGAGGGCTGTCACCACCCCAATCACCAGCTCCGACCACAGCGTCCACCGGATTTTCACATAGCCAGCGGCAAAAGAGGCTCCAGCTCCTGAGGAGGGGGATAAAGGATGCTGTGAACACCTCACCAGCATCCCCCAGCTGAGTCACATGTCACGTAGTGACGCTCAGCTCATCACCATTGCCATACCACCCCCTACATCCCCCAAAAATACCACCAGTCCCGGGAATGCAGTGGAACAGGGGTGTTTCCCTGCATCCCCAGTGTCCCCAGCCCAGGACAGCATACCCAGCAGCGTGGAGGCGGCGTCCACTCCTCCGTTGTACACCTGGCGGTTGTCTCTGGTGGGGTAGACAGCATTCCAGAGGATGTGCACGTAGTACAGCATCAGGTAGTAACCAGCTGAGTTGAAGACCCACCACAAGGACCAGAGGCGGAACTGGGGTTGCCTGGCCAGCGCCCCCAGCTCCCGCAGCATTCGGCACAGCACCGCCTCCCGCCAGCCCTGTCCCCCCTCGCTCCCCTCTCCCCCAGCCATCCTGTCCAGCTCAGCAGGAGCAGCCTCAGCGCCAGCCCCCACGGGGCGGTTGAAGAAGAGGCTGCGCTGGGGCCGCTCGAGGAAGAGGGTGAGGACAAGGCCGAAGCTGACGAAGCCCAAGGAGATGTAGTTGAGGGTGAGGAGGGGGATGCCGCCCAAGGTGACGCAGAGCTGGCCCAGCACTGAGCTGATGAACACACCCAGGAGGACAGCGGAGCGGGAGTAGCTGGCCATGCGCTGGTAGCGGGACGGAGCAACAAGGGAGAAGATGTAGGAGGAGTAGGCAATGCGGGCGGCCATGGTGATGCCATAGAAGAACTCCATCAGCTGCATGGCCAGGACGGAGGTGCCTAGCACCAGCAGCAGCCAGATGGAGATGTGGCTGAGGCTCTGCAGCACCAGCACTGGCTTGTAGCGCAGGTAGTCCGTCAGCAGGAAGATGGGCACCAGCACAGCCATGTAGGAGTATGTCAGCACTGGCATGATCTCGTTGGTCACCTGCCGTGTGTGCAAGAAGGGGCTGAGCACTGGACACATCCCTGGGAGATTCCCCTGGCCCAGAGGAGTGCAGTTGACTGTTGACCAGCTGCTGACCCCCATGGCAGCACCTCCTGGGGAAGGAATGTGGCCAGCAGCGTGCTCCAGAGGGGGTCTGGCTGAGCCCCAGCTCCCTCCCGTCCTGGGAATGCAGCATTCCCACGAACACAGCAACCTACTAGGACCAGAGCCAGTGTCGCTTGGTTGGGGGACAACAACATGTGGCCCCTCCTCATCTAACCCCATAGTTGCCCAGCAGTCACCAGCCCTGTTCCCTGCACCGTGCACTGCACCATCATGGGAGGGTCTCCCTGGTGAAACGGGATGGGGATTCCCCCAGCCGAGCACCCCCCTGCCATCCGACCGGCAGCCCAGGCAGGCAGGGGTCAGACATCACCCCCCCAAAAGTGGTTTCCACCCTGAGCACAAGGAGCCTGAGACTGAAGGGACAGGGTGACCTTGCAGCCCAGTGGGTCAGGGACATGCTGCCACATGGACACACACCACCTTCTTCCCTCACCCAAAAAGCACCACCACATATCACTGCACACTTCCACACCCCAGGAGACCGTGGCTGGAAGGGTGACACCAGGGGAGGACAGGCTACCCGTAGCTCACCTCTGTCTGAGTGAAGTTCTTGTCACTGCCCAGGAGATACGGGGTGATAAAGCTCTCCCCAGGCCGGATCTGCGTCATGAAACCATAGAAGCAGAGGTAGAAGACTTGTAGCTTCCAGCGCTGGTCCAGTGCCATCTCCGACACCGGCTTTTTGCTGTCATCATCCTTCTTGGGCATGGCTCCACCAGCTCTGCAGCAGGACAGTGGTGGTGTCCCAGGGACCGTCAGCTAGACAGGCTCTGCTGGGCCAGGCAGCCCCTCTCTGTCCGCAGGCGCTCTCCAACGCATTGAAAGCCACGTCGCTGCAGTTTCTGGGGAGAAAGCAACATTTGGCACAGGCTCAAATTCCTCCACAATCCCAAGGCAAATAAATACTGCTACCTGCTCCCCGGGAGATGTTCTTGCAAAAAGAAAAGCAGCCGCACGCCTCACTGTGGAAAACTCGGGGAGGGGGGAAGGGGCATTTCAGATGGAATTTGTAAATCTCATATAAAAGAGTCTGGATACATGGAAGTGCCTCATTCTGTATTGGGGCATCCTTGGCTCCCATATACTTGTTTTTCTACCTATGAAGTGGGGTTTCACTCCCTCCACAGAACGGCTTTTCTCTGAGCCAAGTTGCTCCACTACAGACCCGGAGGCAGAGAGATGCAGACACTCTGCGCCGTAGATGCTCTGGAAAGGAACGGCAGCGGCCACGGGGACTGCACTGGTTGGGAAAGTGAGTTAATAATGCCCGGCGGGCACGGGGCTGCCTGTGTCACACATTAACTGGCCGGTTGGTGGGACTTTAGCTGACCTGCAGGCAAGTGACTGCCCCTCAGCTCTCCTCCACCCTGAAGGGAAACAGTGCTCGGACGGCATCACCCTGCCTGGGGAGAAAGCAATAACGCCACAAAGTTCACAGTCCAAAGACGGATTAAATACTCAGACCCTGAGGTTTGGCCACAGGAAAGCTGGCAGCGCTGGGGCAGCCTGATTATCAGTCACAGGGTGAAGGCAGGGAAGGAAGAATGCGTGGCCTGGGCATCCTCCCAGTGCTTCCCACTCCCACGAGAAGTCATGGACAGCACTTTTCGGACCATAAAAATCCATGTGCCAACCCACACCAAAGGAGCAAAGGTCGAGAAACCTGATTACCCTGCTAATTGAAGAACAACTAATCACAGGCATTAAAAACTAAGTCCATGGTCCCAGCCCATGGCCTCCACTGCCATCCTGCATGCCCAGACTGGGGTCTCACCTTGCAAGACCCCCCCGGATAACACACACGACTAACAGGGAAATGAGCTGGTACTCACTTGGGAAAGCCAGCCGTGATCAAAACCAGGAGCTGCAGCAACAAGTGGGGTGCCCATTCACCCCAGTCCAGCAGCATTCCCATGGGATTTCAGCACTAGCGCTTGAGCAACACCAAAATATGCACATCCTGGCGCTCACAACTGGGCAAACAGCCCCTACGGCTTCAATAGGTCCCTGGGGAGCAGGGCAGGGATTTCGGTACTCACTTACTGCCAGTCAGCTATTGCCCAGAGCTGGCACCAGTTTGGGTGCTGGTGGAGCACTGCAGCCCCCTCGCTGTGCCAGACAGGACAAGTAGGAAGCAGCAGGGGCTAAACTCCTGCCCAGCACCGTGCTGTGCCATGCCCACCCGGGGCCTCTGCCAGACGTGACTGCCTGGACTATGCCCCATGACCTCCTTGTCCCCGAGCTGGGCTGATCACCACCTCCAGCAGCCACTCTGTGGGGCAGCCACCTGCCACATGCTTTGGGACATCTGATGGGCTGTTTTCCACCCTCCGCTCAAAACCTGTTTTGAAAACAGATGCACCCCATTCTCTTTCCTGTCTATCCAGGACAGATACGTGTGCTCATCCCTGGCCAAAAGGAAGCCACCTGCATTAAATCCAGGATGCTGCTCAATGTCCCCGTCCCAGGAGCAGCAGCTCCCAACTCCTGGCATATGCATCCCCTCATATTCAGGGACCCCAACCATGAACCTATCTAGCCAGACCCAGCTCCACCTCTCCAGACCATCCACTGAGCTGCTGCTGCTGCTCAGGGTGGGTGGGCACAAGTCCCAAGGGATGCTCCCAGCCTGGTGCGGGACAAGCAGAGGGAAGGGAGCAGAGCGCGGGCAGTTATCACTGTGTGGACCTGTTTATCCCCAGGTTATCATGGCGTGACTTTGGCAGCGGGTTGTTGTCACGCTCTGTGATTGCCAGGCCAAGGCCGTGGGTGATGCGGGAGGCCCAGCTCCCAGCAGAGCCACACTCCGGATGGGACAGCCTGGGGGATAGAATCATAGAGTGGTTAGAGTTGGAAGGGACCTTAAAGATCATTAAGTTCCAACCTCCCTGCCATGGGCAGGGACACCTCTCCCTAGAGCAGGTTGCTTTAAGCCCCATCCAGCCTGGCCTTAAACACTTCCAGGGATGGGGTATCAACAACTTCCCTGGGCAACCTGTTCCAGTGTCTCACCACCCTCACAGGAAAGAACTTCTTCCTAATATCTAATCTAAATCTCCCCTCTCCCAATTTAAAACCATTACCCATTGTCCTGTCACTCCACTCCCTGACCAAGAGTCCCTCTCCAGCTCTCCTGGAGCTCCCTTCAGATCCTGGAAGGCTGCTCTAAGGTCTCCCTGGAGCCTTCTCTTCTCCAGGCTGAACAGCCCCAGCTCTCTCAGCCTGTCTTCACAGGAGAGGTGCTCCATCCCTCTGATCATCTTGGTGGCCTTCCATGGACTTGTTCCAACAGCTCTGTGTCCTTTCTCTGTTGAGGATTCCAGAGCTGGGCACAGGACTCCAGGTGGGGTCTCACAAGAGCAGAGCAGAAGGGGAGAATCACCTCCCCTGACCTGCTGGTCACGCTGCTTTTGATGCAGCCCAGGATATGGATGATGCTGTCCCCTGAGCCACGCGTGGGTGGCACAGAAGCCACAGCCGCTGAAGCACACGGCGTTTTGTGAGGAGCTGCCCAGCGAGCAGGGGCTGGGAGTGCACCTGGGGCACCTTCCCGAAACAAGGCAGGGGGGGAAGCTCCCCAAAATACACCCTCGCCCATTGTGCGGGCACCCCTCTGCCTCCCCTCCCAGCACCCACGGGACGGGTGCCTTCTTCAGGCGCTGTGGGGTGGGTCACTCCGAGACAGAGCTCACCCGGCACACCCTGAGGACACCCCACACCGCCGGTACCCCGGAGACACCCCACGCCGCCAGTACCCCGGGCACCCCCGCACCCACGGAAGCCCAGCACCGCGCATCCCGCAGTGCGGGCCGTACCTGGGGAGCCGCAGGCATGGGGGCGAGGGGCCGTGCCAGCCCCAGCGCGGTAGCCCACGGTGGGGGATCCCGGGGCACCCCCAGGCCCCAAGGCCACTGGAGCCGCAGCCAGCCGAGGAGGAGGAGGAGGAAGAAGTCGTGGGGGACCCTCGGGAAATGTAGTCGTGCCCCATGTGCGAGGCGGCGGGGGGACTACAAGTCCCACAGTACCGCGGGCGGNGTACCTGGGGAGCCGCAGGCATGGGGGCGAGGGGCCGTGCCAGCCCCAGCGCGGTAGCCCACGGTGGGGGATGCCGGGGCACCCCCAGGCCCCAAGGCCACTGGAGCCGCAGCCAGCCGAGGAGGAGGAGGAGGAAGAAGTCGTGGGGGACCCTCGGGAAATGTAGTCGTGCCCCATGTGCGAGGCGGCGGGGGGACTACAAGTCCCACAGTACCGCGGGCGGGAGGAAGAGGAGGAGGAGGCAGAGGAAGAGGAGGAGGAGGAGGTCGCCGAGCTCGACCTCCACCGTTGGGGGGGTGGGTAGAATCCTGGCGGTGCTCGAGGTGGGGGGAGATAGCCCCGGAAAACATGGTCCCCGCCTGCTGCCCGGCCAGCTCCCGGCGGGGGGGTGACACCCTGCTCCGGCTCCTCCCCACTCGCGTCCGCGGGGCTGCCGTGGGCTCCAGGTCGGCTCTACGGAATCCCCGAGAAGCCCCTGCCCACCGCCCCTCTGGTTTAACGCCTCCCCGGTCCGCTCTCGGTTGCCCACAGCCGCTTGGATTTATTTCTAGCCCTCCTCTTTTTATAAGGGCTGGGGGCTGCGCGTTCGGGTTAGAAGTTGTTACAGCTCGGGCTGTGCTGCACCCAGGAGGGTCCTGAGCATGCTGCTGCCCACTGGGCTCAGTGAAAGTGCCAAAGACCCTCTTCCTCCGAGCACAGCCTGGCAGCATCCCCTGGGATGTGCTTTTGGGGTGAGGTATGGCCACTGGGACAAGAAGGGCTGAACTACAGCCCTGCGCCTGTCCTGGAGGCAAGAGTGTCTGTAGAGGGAAGTGGCAGTGGAGACCCTCGAGGATCAGGCCCTGCAGCTGCTGAACCCACCTCCTGGGAGATGACGCATGTTCTGAGAGCATCATCTCTCCCTGCTTCCTTCCCCTTCGCCCAGGACTTACCCTGCCAGAAGTAAATGCAACCTGACAGGGCTCAGCTACTCTGCTGAAATATTTAGATGTTCCTGCCTGGGAGTGCAGCAGTGGGATTCCAGATATCCGGGGGTTGTCACTCCCCCAACAAACACACCACACCCAGGGCTATGAGGGGTCCAGGCAGCTGCACCCCAGCCTGGGGTCTTCCCACCCAGAGGCCTCCTGCCCCATTGCGCTTCCCAACATCCAGGCAAAAATGCTCACCATCAAATGACCATGGTGGGGACAGGACCAGCATTTGTTTCACTTGGGTTTGTCTCCTTTTCTCAGCCAAGCAGATAGAGCCAGGGTGTGTTACTTAGGTGAGGGACAAGCTAGATCCTTTCTTTAATGATGGCACATTTTCTTCTCAGAGCAGTTTCCTTCCCGGGGAGGAAGTTGGGACACCAGGACAGCTTTGGTGCTGCAGGAGAGCAGGCTCATGCCTCCTCCCAGGCAGGGGCTGGTCCTGGGGAGGATACCAAGACCACAGCAGACACGTCCACAGGCTCCCCGTGCCCACTGTGTACCTCCCCTGGGCAGGGCCACAGCCCATGGTAGGACCTGTCTGTCTGTCCCGTTTGCCAGGATGGTGGCAGGGGTGTACCCCTTCCTTATGTGCAGCAGGACCTGGCTACAGGAGCAGCCAAGGGTCTGGGGTGATGCTGTGCACCAGGCAACGCCAACACCGTGGAGGCACTGGTGGGCCTTAATGACCCTGAGCAGTGTCACCATGAGCAGCGTCACCTGGGACCCCCAGCCACGCCAGGGGTGCAGGGGCTGGGCTGGCAGATGCGTTTGTGCAGAGGGCAGGGTGCTTGTAGCACAGAGCACCCCAGCCTCTCGCTGGATGGGTCAACCCCTCAGACCCAAGAGCTGGCATCCCCCATGCCCAACTGCTGGGGCTTGGAGCTGAGGCCGGGACTTGCCTTCAGCACAAAGGATGGGGCTGGGGCAGGAACTGGAGAAGGGCAAGGTCAAGGACTAAGGGTAGAGGCAGGGGCTGGGAGGCAGCGGTTTAGGGGCAGGAACAGCAACAGGCACTGTAGCACGGGGAGGGCAAGGCAGGGGCTGGGGCAGAAGGTGGGGCAAGGGCAGAGAAGGTTTAGGGACAGGATCAGGGTCAGGGGCTCGGGCAGTGCCAGTGACAAGGTGTGGTGCTGGTGCCGGGGAAGGGGCAGGAAGAAGAGCAGGGTCTGGGATATGAAGAGTCTTGAGCTGGGGCGGGGAAGGGCCCCG
>VXBW01002014.1:47606-158298 GCA_013400375.1 Thinocorus orbignyianus | reverse complement strand
GGGAAGGGTGGCGGTGGAGGAGGACACAGCCCCCTGTGACGCCGAGGCGGCTCCCGGTGCGGTGTCACTCCGGGAGCCAGCCCCGAGGTGGGAGGCAGCACCCTCCAGACCCGGGGTGCCCCCACGGAGCGGCGGGTCCGCCCGTCCCCGTCCCGAGGGGCTCACCCCCGTGTTCTGCCACTTCCTCGGGTGGGCATCTCTGCAAGGCGGCTGAGACTTTTCCGTCCCCGACTCAGGATGCTGCTTGACTCGACAAGGGCTGGCTTCTGCCGAAGCAAGACCCAGAGCACTGCCCCCGTGGCCCTGGACCGCAGATGGGGATTGCCAAGGGAGGTGACTGGCACACGTGGGGACCGGTGATGGCAGGGATGCTGTGCAGGCAAACCCTGGCCACTGGCTTTCAGGTGGTTGTGAGCGTCCTGTGGGGGCTGCTCTCAGTCTAGTGGTCATTTCTGAGCCCCACCTCCAGGCACGCTGATTGCACCCACCAAGCAGCTGATGGGTACACCCAGAGGGGGCAGTGCCAGGGCAGGGGGGAGGAAGGAGGCCCAGGCCTTGTTTCTGGAGCACATGTCTCCAAACTTCCACCACAGTTGTGCGAATCATCTGCTGGGAGCCGTTTCCTGAGCCAGGAGTTTTGTCCTTTATCCAGAATCGGGCTGGTTCATCAGCACATCCCGAGGGAGCACAGGGTGGTGCCCTGGCCTGGAGATGCTCCTCTTTCCCGCTGGAACCATGAGCCTCCATCACATGGAGGTGGGTCAGGAAGGGTAGATTTATTTATGTATTGACCCCTGGGCAGCAAGCAGCGTTTATTGCTCAGCCCCTTCCCGCAAGTTGCCCAAGGGCCTGGGTGAGGCCTTGATGGCCCATCCAGGGGAGAAGGAGGCCCATGCCACCCTCCTTGCAGCAGCAGCCCAGCCCTGTGCTGCATCCTCTGGCAGCCCCTGTGCTGCAGAGCATCCCTGCTCGGGTGTGGATGCTGCCTGACCCGCCCAGAGTCCTGGTGGGAGGTGCATCTGACATGCTGTGTGCCAGGGTCACGGGAAGGGGCCTTGGGAGATGGTCCCTGAGGGTGGAGGGCATGGATACAGCACTTAGTGCTGACCATCTCCATCTGTAAGCAAGAAGCCTAGGGGTGGAGAGCCCTGTGGTAGGTGAAGAAGTCACCCAAAATCTCTGTGACCCGTTCCATGCTTTCTAGGAGCACTTCCACAGCAGCCTCTGGGAGAATGTGAGAGGGACCCCTGTCTGAGCTTGCTTTAAATGGTGACTGGGGAGGTGAAATTTTTCTGCTGTGAAATTTAGGGCAGGCCCCTGCAGGTGCCAAAACCGCTCCCAGACTCTGCTGGGGTGGATTGAGCGATGCTTAACCCCTGTGCAGCCTGATTCCTGGGGCTGTGGGGCTGCAGCGGGAGGTTCCAGCCCAGGTTGGCTGGGTACAAATATAACCCCTGGCTTCTTCTCCTTCTCTTTGCAAAGGCCCCAGGAGTGTGTGGTTGTTCTGGGGCAGAGGCTGGAGCTGGCTCGCACTCGGCTGATTAGTGTCCTTGCATGGTGAGGCTGGGGTGTCCCTCCTACCAGAATCTGAGAAGGGGGAACAAATATCACAAGATCTTCAGCCCCAGCTGCCGCAGGTCTCCGGGCAGCATCCTGCTGGAGCCAGGTGGGAAGGGAGTGTGGTTCAGGCAGCTGCTGGCAGCATTTCCCCGCAGCCTTGGTGCTCTGCAGGACTCTCTGCTTCTTTGCCCTGCTAACAGGGTAGGTGAATTAACGGTGCTAAGATGTGGCTTGCATCCCACGTGGCGCCCATCAGCTGTCCTCCCCCTGCAGAGAGGCTTCTGAGGTTCTAGAGATGGGTATCAGCCTGAGGGACAGTGCTCGTGTCCCTTGGGTGGGCCCTTTGCTCCCAGCTCTGGGGCAGTGATACTCAGGGCAAGGATGGGGATATCCTTCATCTTCCCGCCCCACCCCAGTGTGGAAATGTGGAAATACATCCACTTTCCATCAGGTTGGCAGGCAAGCTGGGTGCTAACACCTCTCTGACTCTTTGTGGGGAAACCAGAAAGAAGAAAACCTCTTTTTAAGACAGTAGGTCCCTCCTTTGAGTGTCCCTGAGAGGCTGGTTTCTGTTGAGGAGGGAATATGGGATTTTCCTGCAGGCAGGTTCCCCCATTTTGGGAGAGTTCATGGAAACTCAGCACACCGTATTGATGGGGAGCCCTTTACAGGAGCTAGAGATAGTCAGCAATTTCCTAAATGAAGCCAGCACTCAGGAGTGCAAAAATCGAAATCTTTTCTTTGAAAATGGTGAAACAAAGCGCTTCAAATTATCCACATCATTTTTTCAGTTGCTTCTCCCCTTTGCTGAACCCCAAATTCTGGCCTGTTTGCTGGGAAGGCTTTGTGATAAGACACACAGAAGAGAAATGCCGTTGCCCAACTGGGGAAGATGCATTTTCACTCCCCTTTGGTCCAGCAGCAGCCCATCACCAGGGTCTCTTGGCATATGCTCCCTCTGGCCTTCTCCATGGAGCATTGGTGCTGTGCCCGCAAAGTTTGGTGGGTGCACATTATCGGGGAAACCCAGTATCGACTGGAGGAGGAAGAGGGTCGACATGCAAGGGCAACCAGCTGGACTGTCCCGGGAAAGGGTTAATTCTGGAGCTGCAGACCTGGTATTCTGTTGCTGACTGCTTTGAGTAAAAGCTTTTTTGGCTGGGTTTCAAGGGCAGTGCTGGAGGATGACTCATGCATCCCTGCCACCAAGGAGTAAACCCTCTTGTCCAAACTTTCACAGCCCAAGGTGATGGTTTCCTGAAAATACAAGTTCCCTGGAGGGCCCTAGCCTGCTGGCTCCAGGTTTAGCTGCTTCCCAGCACTGCTAGGGCCATCTTGTTCTTAGGGAATTGGAGTGATGGCACCTCCAGCATGGGTGCTGGGTGGTGCTGAAGCACCTGTGTGGGTGTCCTCAGGATGGGGACCTGCTGTGGTGGGCACAGGATGCGTGACCAGCACCGGCATAGCCTGTCTGCGCTCAGCTCAGGGTGGGAAGGGAGCAAGGTCTTTTCTTAAAAGCCACTGAATGATAATAACTTAAGCAACGCATTCAGAGACATCAGTGACGTGCTGCTGCATGAGGAGGTGGCAAATGCTCTGCTTATTCCTGACATTGGCAGCTGAGCTGCTGCTTGTGGAGGGGTTTCTCACCCACAAGGTGTAGCTTTGCTCTGTGCATGGTTTGGTGCTCCCCCCAAAGTGTTCGTTGTGAACATTGCATGGACACAGGCGTACTGACCCACAGCTGGCATGGGCTTGGGGGTGCTGCTGTGGGTCTCTACCTTGAAACCTTGAAACTCTGAAATCCTGAAACCCTTTCCCTTGTGTGTAAACACACCATGATGTGGGCTCTCCCCCTCAGGCCCCCTTACATCATGGTTACACTCCTCCTGTTGTGACATCTTTGCTTCATCACCCTTGCGAGGATTTTGAGGGGCTTGCTGCTGGGGCATTGCGTCGGGGCACATTGTTTGGAGGATGCTTTCACCCCAGCACAACCTGACTCTTGTCCATTTTGTCTGCAGGGCTGCACTGTCACCTTCCTGCACTGCCAGATGTGCCTCCGAGTCACGCTGCACAGGTGATCGGCCCTGGGGGTAAGGAGGCAGAAACAGCCCCTCTGCATGTCCAGGGCTGCCCAGGGGACTCAGGCGTGACACTGTCTTGTCCCTGCTTGGCACAAGTCATGCCAGCTGGTTGCAAGACCAGGCGAGAGACCAGCTCCGTGCTGCTGAGGAATGGTGTGTGGCAGCTGCATACCCTCTTACCCCAGTGATGTTAGGAAGCTGGGTGATCTATGATGAGGTCTCCACTGCCCATCGTGCTCCTGAGATGATAAGAATGAGGACTTTTGGCAATGGCAGTGGGTGAATCAATTTTCCAGTGCTTGAAGCAAAGCTCTCCTCCCTTTTGTGTGTTTGGGGAAGTTCCCTAGGAGAGCCCCTTCTGACTTGCAGACAGAAAACAGAGGACTTGTAAAAAATCTGAGCTTTCAGGGTGAAATTATTTCATGCTAGGCAGCCTAATCTGGCTCTGGAGTGACCTTGCTTGGAGCAGGAGCTGGACCAGAGACCTCGAGAGTCTCACAGCCTGATCTGCTCTGTATCCCTGGCCTTCTTTCAAACATGGAAATTATTCACTAGTTAAAGGCTATTATTTTACTGATAAAATGAAGCCAATGTTTTGTGGCGCTCTAGAGAGGAGACCCCAGGGTGTCTGTGACACAAAACCCTTCCGTGTGAGGAGGCAGGGCACGTTGGCCTCTCCACTGTGCTGTGGTTGCCCATGGCACTCCATGAAATGCATCTCAGGAATCTTGAGAATCTGCAAAGCCCAAAGCCAGGGGGCAAAATCCATATGTTTCTGACCTCTCATGGCATTGCCAGAGATCCTCCCAGTCTGGCTGTGTTGGATGCTTTGTGTCAGGGAAGGAGAATGCCTTGGGGATGCCCAGGATCAGGGACTGCCACTCAGGCAAGGGGACCCCACTGCCGAGAACGTGGTCAGGATGTTTTACTCTGGGCTGTTAAGCAACCAGGCATCTGATGTGCCCAGGAGAGGCCTGGCAAGCCCCTTGTCTTTCCTTATGGCTGGTTTGTTGTGTTACACCTTGGCTGGGGCTTCACCAGGCTCTGCTGGCCATCCACACTCCTTCATCAGGGGACCAGGGTGGAGACTGTGCCCAGATGCCATGCGTCTCAGTCTGTACAGTCCCTGTCCTTGCTCTAGGTTGCAGGTTTCTTCTTTCAAGCATTTATGAGAGCTAACATGCCTGTAGTCGACAGCTCTCCCTGCCATGGCTAGAAAATACCCGAGAGTTTTGTGAGTAGAGCTGACAATATCTGGTGAGACACTTCTTCCTTACAAGCATGCAGGAGTAGTTTTGCCAGCCCTTAAGTGAAGGGAAGAGGGGCAGTGATTAAGAAAGGATAGAAGAGAAGAGAACAACACATGAGAACAGAGAATGGCACCAAATTTGCTGACCTCTTTGCTTTTGATTGCCTCTGAAGCAGAAGGAAAATGAACTGGGGGCTGGGGTGGGGAGGCGGGGTGTCGGGGGGAGAGGATGATGTTACCTACTTGCAGACAGCCCCAGGAGCAGGACCAGGCTGTGCAGACCCTGGGGTCTCCTTGGACTGACTTCTGCTCTGAGGTCTTCTGGGTGGAAACACCATTCTGAAAGGTGTTGGTCGGGCTTAGCAATGTATGATGTCCCGGGCAGCTGCTGGTGGCATCTGCTGCTAGGGCTTGGCTCTGGCTTGAATGCTTTGACATTGGCATATTATGTCACCACTAATCTTTTTAGCAATGTCAAGGTTTTGGAAAGAGCACATTGAGTTCTCCAAATCCCATCCTGAGGGGCTAAACTAGCCCAGCCCAATCGACCTAATCCCCATCATTCCCCAAAGACGAGGAAGAACAAGGGATTCCGCTGCAGATGATCTGTCTCAACCCAGTGGCTGCTCCTAAGGCTTCCTAAGACCACCAAGCACTCCTCATGTGCAGCAAAGCCTCAGACCTTTGTGGCTGCCAAGCACTCTGGAAGTTTTAAAAATGCACTAGATGTGATTTTCCCCAAGGAGACACCAGCTTCTGTGTCTCCTTGGGTAGGGCACTTAGCTTGCTGTGACCTAAATGTGACCTAAATGGAATGTCTACTTATCCCAAAACCAGTTCTCCACTAGGTACCCAAGCTCCTGGCTCTGCCTCCTCCACCCTAGGGGATGTTGGGCTCCTTCTGGACATGCTGGACGCTGCTGGTGTTTACCAGAAGAAAGAGGAAAAGGCAAAACACTGGGCTTCACCTGCTCACCAACCGATTTGTCCTCTGGGAGATTAGTCCCCTTCCCTGGCTTACTGGGGGATTTGCAGCTGCTCCATCTGCTCAATCCCAGCTGGTCAGTAGGTGCTGGGGAGAAGCAACCAGAGTCCAACTGCTATCCCCACTCCTGGGCATGCCAGGCAAAGCCAGCTGTGGGTTTGCACCCCACATTGGGCATTTCTGGCTATATGTTTCAGAAAGGAGCAAAAAACCCCAGAGCTATGTGGGTGAAAATCCCATTTGTAATATGGCTTAAACCTGAGGCCATACTTCATTGGAGCTGATGAAGATTGTGTGGAGCAATGGCAAGTTTTTTAAGCTGTTGTTGGCTGGTAGAAAGCCTTGGGGATGTTCAAGGACCTCTTCCTCCACTGAGAAGGATCCCGAGGAGACAATTGCCTTGTAAAACCTCCTCGGCCTTTGGGAAAGCATGTGGGCAGGTGGGGAGGAAAGCATCTTGATGTGGGCTTTCCCAGGTGAATCCATGACATGCCTGACAGGGCTTTGAGGGTAAATGGGAGGAGGTTTTCCAGCTCACAAGCAATTTTAGAGCCAAGTTTTATGGAGGGGAAAACCAGGAGGCGATAGGGGTGATGCGGAGCTCTCCTGTTTCCTACTCCGTCACTCCTGTCTCATCGCCAGGTGCTGTTTGAAGTGGTGGGTAACAAAGAGGCTTGAGGTAACTTAGGGAAAAGCTGATGACAAGTGGGCTTACAGGCTCTGGGTTTATAGAGACTGACTTAACTATGTTTGTGGAAGCACCACAGGGGAGTTGCCGGGTGATGCTGAGGGCCAGGGCTTTGCCACGTGCCAGTCTGGTCCCAGGCTGTATGGACCATGGAACAGGGGAGCCTTTGTCTGTGCCCAGATCTGGGGCAAGAACAGGTCTAGCATGCTGCTGGACCCATGAATGTGCTTTCCCTCAGCTACTGCCTTTTTGGCAGCATGGGGCTGCATGGAAATACACTGGGGATGTAAATACCCCTGGGGATGCTCCCAGTAGAGCAGCTCTCAGAAAGCACCAGCTTCTCTTCTAGTATGGCAGAAAATCATACAGAGGGGAGCTCCAGGCAGCAGAGATGAGATGCCGAGATTCCAGAACCATCCCTATCCCACTTAACCACACAGCTGTAGAGCCTGAGGGGGGCTAGTTTTGGTCCCCTGTCTCTGTTCTCCTTCCCTTGCTGTTTCGCCAGAAATACCAATGGAGGCTGCCAGGTGTCAGCTCAGAAATCTTTTAACTTTACGTCATCTCCCCAAATGAACAATGTCTCTGCTCATTAGGTATCCACCCAGGGGGCAGATGTCAGCTCTGCTCATGGCTTTTCTCAGCTCATCTCTGCCGAGACTCTTGATGGCTTCAGAGCACTCAGGTCCCATCACATCACACCGGCTCCTGCCCGCAGGGCTGCCCACTCTGCCTGCCCAGTGGCCATGCCATCCCAGCAGTGGCTCACCTGTGCCCTCCCCACCTCAAGTTCATCACCTCCCCCTCTTGAGAAGTGGGGTTTTGAAGGGTGTTTTGTTAAAAGACTGGAAAATGATGGTCACCGGTGGTACATGCATGGCGTGTGTGTATGTGTGTGTGCAGAGCTGGAATTGGTTTTCCTTGCCTGGGCAGTGCCTTGGAGGAGAAGCCATTGCGGAAGCCTTTGAGGCTGATGCATCCTGACAGCTTGTTCACTGGAACATTAAAATCATTGCCTCTGTCTGCGTAAAACACACAGTAAAGCGGATGATGGGAACAGGTCAGGGGAGGATTGTTCTCTCCCCAGTGTGATGAGCAACATCACTGGAAACCCTAAGCAGCAGAAAAAAGCTGATCCCAGAAGTGCAGAGGCTGCTGACTGAATGGAAGTGGGGTCTCCCCCGACATGAAGTGGGCCAGCAGCTTGGAGGGGCAATGCAGGTGGAGCCATCTTGCTGAGGTTCCTGACTATAAGGTGTACTGTAGCTCAGGGATTTTGCAATGCAGTGGAAGAACATCCTGGTCCCATTCTATGCCATGCCATGCCATGCCATGCCATCCCGTCCCATCCCATTTGGTGCATCTCTTACCAGCTACCACAGAGTAATTTTCCCAAAGAGTCTGAGTTTTCCCTGGGGGGTTACAGTGAAGCAAGAGGACAGCTGCAAGCTCTCCATGCTCTTTGCAAGCCTCGGACCTCACATAAGTGCCCACGATCCCAAACAACGAGACAAGCGAGATACCCAATGAACACAAAGAGCCTAATAATTGGAGGTGAGGGGAAGCTGAAGTCCAGCTTGGCTCGCTGAGTTTACAGAAGAGGCAGGCTGGGTGTTGGAGCAGACTTTTTTTGTTTGAGGGGGTGGTAAGTATGTTGTAAGGGATATGGGATGACCCGCTGGTATTTGAGATGGTGGGATTAGGCAGCATGCCAGAGTCCTGAGGGGGCTGCTTCTGCAGTTGCAGAGATGGAGAGACTCAGTTCAGGGATACTAAAAATCTGGTTTTGCCTGAGGAAGCTTTACTTTGGGGGACCCTTAAAAATGATTCCCAGCATGATCTGCTGGGCTGGACTGGGCAGAAGGGCCCTGTGAACTGGGGAGTTCTGGACACACACCAAGGCAGTGTCCAGGATAACCTCTGTGCCTAGGTGCCACTTTGGATGCCCACAGATGTCCTCAAGAGTAATGCTTATCTACTTACTCAGAAAGCAGGGGACTTGTCACAGCCCCATGGGACCAGTCACTGCTCATATGTGGAAGTACCTGTTAGCTCACCTCTGAGACTGGGCAAGAATAATGAACCACACACAGTTCTCCTTCAGAGAACATTTGGCCACACCTCTACAATTCCTTCTTATGCACTTAAGACCAGATCTTGTGAAATTTTGAGCCCCTTGGAACCAAGTGGTGAGTCTTCCAGTGTGCACAGATGGCATCAAGGTGAGGGTGCTGCAGAGCCCCAGGGGATTGCTGTCCTGCATGGGGTCTGTGCTGCTCAGGTTACTTGGTGCCTCTCTGGGATGAGTTAAGGATATTGAAATGTCAAAGTCTACAAAAGTTGATTTTTGGGGGGGTGGGTCTGGCCACACTAGTGTGTTGGAATTCATTGCATCCTCAGGTCCTTTTGTGCAGGAGCAAAAGGTGTGATTTTGCTGGGCCCTCGCTATCTCCGCTGTTCTGCTCTTCACAAATAACTCCTTCAGCATCCTGGGTGACCCCTTGTGGATATTGCTTATGAAATTTGCTAATGGAGCCTAGTCCACTTGAGCTAGCAGGGAGGCTGGCCATGCAGGGGTGGAGTCACGCTCTCTGCTGCTGTGGATCAGGAGATAGAAAGCTTTTTGCGCGATAAGCTTGCTGGTGTTTGTTTCTCTCATGGCGCTAATATGTGTTCCACTGGAGAGAAACAACCAGGAAAAATAAAAATTGAGTCTTCTACTTGTTTGCCAGGGCAAGGTGTAGGAGCTTTTGCTGTGCTAGAGAGAGGATTTGAGAGAAGATGGTGAGCATGATAGGCTATCAGCAGACCAAAAAGTTGCTTGTCCATAAGCAATGTGGGGACACAGGCAGCTACCACAGCCAGTGCCTCTGTGGCCATGGTGGTGCTGCTGGATGGCTGCACCTGGCAGAGGTCTTCTGGAAGCAGCCCTACAGAAGGTGTTGGAGTATGTTTAAAGCAGCCATGGTCAAGACATGATTTACAGTGCTGTTTCTGTTTGGGAGCAGCTTTTGGATTACTTGAGGTGCACACTTACCCGTGCTGGAACTGAGGTTTGCTCCCAGCATGTCACTAGTCCTCTGGGAAGTGCAGGCATGTCTATACCTGGGGGTGTCCTGCACTTTAATCGCAGAGAACACTAGTTAGGGTTCTTGACAAGCGTGCAGATTGACTGACCTGCTCCTGTGCATCTCAGGGGGCTGAAAGACAGGGAAATAGCAGGTTTTGTGACTGGCTTACAAGTTTGTCTGCACCATACATTTGGTGTGCTGTGCTGGAAACAGGAGTTTCTGTGCATGGACATGCACAAGGCTACGGTGTCGTGGTTGGGATCTTACAGAGCAGCATATTAGTGTAAGGGCAGAAGGGTTGTAACATAACAAGAAGCAGAGCTGCTGCGAGATGGATCAACATTTTGATTAAGGAAACTGCTGACGAATTCTTTAATGAGGCATTTCCTGAATGCTAAACCCTGTCTCTGGATAAATGCAAACCTACGACCTGAAAGACAAATAAAAGTTTCTTTCCTTGTGAATTTGCAGGCTGCATTGCTGTGCATCGCTGCTCTGCACTTGTGTGGGCAGCAGGGAGGCAGGGTGTGCCCATGGGGCTGGGACAGAGGGACTTGTGCTGGTACCGTGGAGCAGGACATGGAATTCCGTTGCCACCCCTTGTCCTGTCAGCATCCTGAGCCCTTGCCTGTGCCCCTTCTTTCATGCATATTTTGATGAAGCTTGTGCCATGGTCAGGGCTTTTCCTTTTTGTTCTCAAGACTGGAATCAGTGACCAGAAGTTTGTGCTGATCAGCATAAAAAAAATAGCAAGGATTCCTCTGCTCAGGACTGTTTCACCTGTGCACTCCCACATCCCCTGGGTTGCCCTTGGCCAGGGTGGTGGTGCCAGGAGGATGCACTTGCAAGTTCTTGGGTCGGGGGGCTGGCTGGGGGCTCACTGGGCACCCCAGGATGCTGAGATGTTGTGCTGCCTTTCAGGTCCTCCCCTGCTGCCTCCTCTGCTGACCCCCAGCCCTCTGCCCCACGGCCTCCCTGACCTGCCCCTGCTGCTCCTCCAACGGTGAGTCACCGTTTGGGTTTTCCATCCTTTCCAGTTTTTTTTGGCAATTTGTTTGAGACATGTCCTGTTTGCTGGTGACACAAGCTGGGGATGCAGTCACTACCTTGGAGGACATGGCTGCTGTTCAGAGAGACATAGAAGATATCGTGGGGGGAAAAAATACTAATTCTGAGGATAGTCATTGAGAGAGGCTATGCAGTCTCCACCCTAGAAGGTTTTAAAACCTCAAAGGGATAAGGCCCTGGGCAACCTAGTCTGGTCTTAGTGCTGACGCTGCTGTGAGCAGCAGGAGGGACTGACGACTGACCTCGGGGGTCCCATGGGCTCCCCTCCCACCACTAGGTTCCTTCCCATGGCAGAAGCATCAGCCTGTGTTGCTGGGGACGTTGGTGGCTGCTGAGTCACTAAGAAGAGGAAGGTTTCCCCTTATAGCACAGAAGCTGCCCTAGGACATCAAGAGCAGCACCAAGTCCGAGTGACAAATGGGGCCTGCAGCTTGCCTGAAGAATATTTTGGGTGATGGAGAGGTTTTCTGCCCTCTGGCACTCAGCTTATTAACTGCTCAGGCTGCTCAATTGATTTTATTGACAGGTAGTGCACGCCCCAGTTAACTTATTGGGAGCAGCAGCAAAAATAAAACAATAAAAATAACCCGCACCCATGTCACGGAAACATGCTGCCTTATTTCCATTGCTGTGGTGGTGTAACTTCTGGATGAAGAAGACCCATGGTTTGCTCTCCTTTTGTGGGGGCAGTTCCCTCTAGATGGACTGCTGGGCTGTGGTCACCTGGGGGTTCTTGCTGAGGTCATGTCCTGGGGACCCCCTCCTCTGTAGACTGGCTCTTCAGATGACTTCTCTTAGTCAGTAGATACTGTTGCAGGACCTGCCCAAACCTGTTCTGGATGTAGGGAAGAGTATGGGTAGGGCTTTACTCCCTGTCTCACAAACAGCCTGGAGGTGATGTTCCTGATTGTTTCGTCCCTCCCAACCCAAACCATTTGTTTATATCTCTTTGAAATTCACTTTTCCTGGATGGTAAGCAGCTGTCAAGTGTCTGTGCCTAACCTCTGCCGTGTCCTGGTCTGCAGGCTCGTGCCCTGTGCTCAGCATGCCCTTTTCTGGTGCAACCGGACCCTCTGAGGAATTGCTCTGGAGCTCGAGGCCAGCCTGCAGGGTAAGGTAAGGGGAGCTCAGTCACTTTACAGAGCCTGGAGGGTCTTTGCAGCTGCCCCACAAAGTCTACCTTAGGCTCCCTCCCGCAGGGGAGACATGGTTGGGCTCCGCAGACAGAAGCACTGCTGCACTGCAGGGACCCAGCTCTGTGTGAGTGTCAATGCTGCAGTGTGGGTAAACAGAGAGAAAGGGGTTTTGCTCCCTGCATGGTGCAATCCTACTAACAGGGCATCCACGAGAGGCATGTTTTGCTGCTGGGGTCTCTTTCTGCAAAGGGGCTGCGTCGGTGCACATCTCCTGCCCTGCTGCCTCTGCCCTGCTTGCACTTGGCCACCTGCTTTCTGCCGCATTGGTCACATGAGTCCATTAAAACCAGCTAAAGAGCAGAGCTGGGAAGTTCATAGACAGGGTCATTTTCATCAGCCACTCTGCTATTGTTACTAAAATAGATCTGCTCTGGCCTAGGGCCATCATGTTGTCCCAGGCATTGACTGTCACAAATGGGTGGCGGGGCAACATTTTCCATTAGTGAAGAGAAAGACATGTATCTCTGAGTGAGAAGGTAGCTCCATAAGGCAGAAATGTTGTAGCGACAGACAAACCCACCTCTCTTCTCCCTTTCCCTTTGAAAGTGTCGCTAATCCTTGTTTTCTGCACCTGAAGCCCTGGGAGAGACCAGCCAGAGCAACATCCTATACTTGCAAGAAGATGGTGCATTTTGGATAAGAGGATGGAGGGTTTCTCAGAGGAGCTGCAGGTGACCCAGTAAAAAGCACAAAGGGTAGAACTTACTCAAAAACCTGTGAGGAGGCTTGTCCAAGGTGACTGGTGATATGGTGGGTACCGGTGGTGCCTTGTCTTGAGCTTGCATCATCTGAGGGTGCCTCTTCTTGAGCACATATCTGCTGTCACTCTCTGTGCCTCCTGTGTGCTATGGGCAGCCTCTCACAAACATATCCCTCTGCAGAGGGGTTTTGAGGGGGTGGAGGGCAGCCTTGGCTTTCCTGCTTGTAGCTTGAAGGCCATGAACTGAAGGAAGAAGAATGCAGTGGAGAGCTCATCTCGGGAGGGCTCTGCCTCTTACCTGCTTGATGGCATTCCCCTGATCACAGCAGTCTTGGGGAAGAGCTCCACACAGCCAGCTCCATGAAAACTGGGCCATGAAAGCCTTGCTGGCAGAACAGCAGCCTGGGACCCAGTCCCCAGACTGTCCTCCCACAGGTACTCATAACTCTCTGGCTTTATGGAAGACACTTTTCTGCACCAAGTGGTTATTAAAGCACCGTTTGGATGAACATGATAACATCCTGCAGCTCCCACCTCCCTCCATGGAAGTCTCTGACCTCATTATTCTGCCTTCCCACGCTCCCTGTGCAACGTCCTGTCCCGTCTCCCAGTCCTATGCTCTGGCCCCTCTCCCACATCTGCAGGCAGGAAAGGATCCTGGTGCCCAGCTCTCTGCAAGCCAGCAGCTTCTGTCTCAAAATGCAAAGCAAGGTGTGGTTTTCATTTTTAATGCTAAGTCCCCTTCAAGTCTGTGTCCTGGACATGTGGCAAGAGGGAATTTTGTCCTTTGAATTCACAGCTCATCCTGTGTGTGTAGTGCCATGACTATTCTATAGAAAAACTACAGGCGAAAGTGGCACCTGGAAGAGGACTCTGTTTTTGAAGACCATTTGGCACTGGAAAACTGCTGCTGCTCCATCTTGCATCTAAGCAATGCGATGAGTGGTCACTGCTGACGCTGGAAGCTGGAGATGCTATGGGGCAAGCAGGGTGCTCAAGTGGGAATTGCCCATGCTGGCAGGGAGAAAAGCTGGACACAGTGCAACGCGAGGCTGCAAGGTGGTGCAGGGGACGTGCCCGCCGGTGGCAAATGATTTCCCAGTTTGACCTTTCTGCTTAATCTGAACTTGAAGGTGAATGAGCAAAGCTGGCGGCATCAATCTGGGATGCTGCTGATGAGCACTGTGCCCTGCGGAGATTTTGGCCCCCAGTATTGGGTTCCTTTCTCAATGCTATTTTTCCTGCCTCCCCTTCACGCCTTTCCAAAACGATCAGTCAGAATGGGTCCTGGCATGGCACCCTGCGCCGCTGACCTCGCTGGGGGTGAGAGGGACAATATACAGGCGCATGCAGAGAGCTGCCCTGCTGTCTGATGGGCTTCTCCCAGTGGCAGCCACCTCTCCACCACTAGTGGGCCTGGCATCTGCCTGCTGTCCTTCAGGGATGTGGGGAGCCACAGGCATTGGCACCGATAAAATCCACGCTGTGTACCAGGGGGCCTATTTCTTCTAGGTAATGAAGCTCTTTGCCAGACCACATGCCAGTTCCCCTGGCTCAAAGGGTCTGATGTCTTAACAAGCAGTCGTGTGCTGATGATGTTTAATTCAGACTTGCAGAACAAAATGTAACTTGAAGCATCTCCACCTGCTCATAAGTCTTTAGATAAAATGCCATACAAACTGGTAAACTGTATTTCTTTAACCCATTGGGAAATAAAACCTGACTGTAGGTTAGAAATCTAGAACTTGGCTTGGCTAATACACAGAAAGGTCTTCTTGGGGGGAAAGAAAGATGATTCACCTTCCCTCGACATCTTCTGTGCTTTAGCCACAGATTTTCTGCAGCTGAAAATAACAAACCATTTTAATCTAAGTATTGCTTGTTCTGATCTTTTAATCCAGCTTGCTTTCTATCGGCAGCCTAAATTTATTCCTCTGCCTGCCTCTCTATTATATAATTATTCAGAAGATTACTTGGGAGCCAGATTTAGCTGGCATCACTGGGGAAGAACAAGGGGTCTGTGAGCAGGGAGCTGTGGGGCTGGTAGGTAGGGGGCTTTTTTCTCTCCCTTTGTATGTTGGCCATTGCAAAATGTGGGAGGGAAAAGCAGCATTTGGCTGTGTCTGTAGTTTGCATCTGTGTATGGCAAGTTTCTCTCTCAGCTTCCATTTGTTATAATAAAATGCCCTGTCCTCTGGCTGGTGGCTGGAAAACCTGCCGTCCGGGCCAGAGAGGATTTCAAGTGAAACCCTGCACTTCTCTACATGGTTTGGGGCACTTTGTGGCTGTATTTCTGTCTTTGATAACAGCACGGTGAGACAGTCTGGCCCTGGGAAGGACCTGGAAATAGAAATGGTGCTCCTGATGCCTCCTATTCCCATGCAGAGTTGTGTGTTGGGGGAGAGCTTAGATGGACAACCACCAGCCAAGCTGAGTGCCAGGTTGGGATTTGGTGATAATGCCAAGAAGGCATGGAGGTGGCCAGAGCTGTACTTTCTCACCAAAGCCCAAGCCCAGCTGGGTCTTCGAGGAACCTTGGGTGTTACCCTTAGATTAGAAGAGCTCGAGCCCCTGGATGGTAGGATGGCTGGGGACAGCTGCTCTGCAGAATTAATGCCAGTGAAATCCAAGGGCAGATGCCAGATGCAGATTCACATGGAGCTTTCCATTGGCAAGGGTGATGAACAGGCATATTGCTGGCATGACAAGATGGCATGGCCAAGGGATTTGGCAGGTGAAGACTCAGGTTGCCAGAAAAATGCAGCTTCTGACTGGCATGACCCAGCTTTGGTGGGAAAAACAAGAGCATTTCTTTGGCTCCAAAAATTCTTTTTCCATTCCCCAGGCTGAGTGTGCTGACACTGGTGGACTAGGACCTGCAGTTACTGAGGGAAGGCCAGGAGCTGCTTCACCTGTGGACTATGGCTGCCTGGGATGTGGTAGCTCAAAGCTGCTGTTCCCCAATAAATATAGAGCTGGGGCAAGGAGGGATCCCCAGTATCTGTGAGATGCTGGGAGCTGTGGCTTGTCTTGCCTTACTCCACAGGGCTTTGAGGACCCTTCTGGAGTAGAACTTCCCCGGAATTGTGCTGCATTTTAGGTTTGGCAGTGTCTGTTGGGGGGACACTTTGAAATGCCCTTTGAGCCTGGCGTGGCAGTGCTGTAGTGGGAGCTAGCAATGTCCACCCGGAGCGTGCCACACTCCCTCCACTGCACTTCTTCCAAGAAAGTTGACCCTCTGCCTCAAAAGCACTTGTCTCTTGGAGCAGTTGGTTGGTGCAACCGCCGTGCATAAGCAGGGAGGGCAGTGGAGGATGGCATCAGCCAGGCGGCGGGGGGTGGGTCAGGAGCAATACAGGGGCATGAGATAATCTTTTTCTAGTGGTGGAGCAGTTATAGCACATCCTCTTCCTCCAAGACTCTGGGAGCCAGCTGAGCCAGAGCTCTGCAGTCAGGGCTTCAGTCTGGTCCATCCCCCTGCTGCTACCTACCTCTGAGATGAATGGTTTAGCACAGCCCGTCACCAGCAATCAAATGTGTGTTGCTGTGTGCCCTCCTCCCCCTCCCAGAGGCTCCGTCCTCAGAGCCAGTGGGCAGGCACCCCTCTACCAGCACCCTGGTAAAGCGTCTCCAAATTTCCCTGTGCACAGGGACAGTGCCCTGGTGCTTGTCTCATACCCGAGCTCCTTTCTCCTTCATGTTGAAAGCATTGGCTGGTTTGCCCTCATTGCCTTGAGGCAACCCGATTTGCTCAGTGGCCTTTAAAAAAATTAAAAAAAAAATCAAAACCCACTGAAATAACAAGAACATGAGCAGTGGGTGCATCCCCCTTTCCAGCAAACAGAGGGATTTGGGAGAAAATGGGTCATGTGTTCTTCATCCTGTGCCACGTGGTGGCTCTCCCAGGGCCAATGAGGTTTGGAGCCCTCTGCGCCGTACAGAAAAAATCACTGGGATTTTTTTCCCCCATAGCACTTTTCATCCTTTCCAAACGTGAAAAGGCTGGCCATCTGTCTGGACCCCCCCTCACGCCAAATCGGCACTAACGCGGCTCTTTTGGGAAGGTAAGAAGTTCTAAAAGATCTTGTTGATGGAAGACCACCTGCCGCGTGCAACTTTTCCCATGGATGAAAATCAGGGAAGATTTATGAAATGAGTCAGGTCTGGGACTCTAGTATTGGTTAAAAGAGATTTGGATGCTTAAGAGCAATCTTAAATGAATTCTCTGTAGAGCAAATGTAAGTCTGTGTTGGTGGGGTTTGGGGTTATGGGAGAAAGAGGTGCATGAGCAGCAGGGTTGGTTTAAGTTCACAGCTGCTCCTCAAGTCTATCCTATAAAATATTTTGCAAAATACTATTGTAAAATTGTTTAGCAAGATGGTTGGTCTCTTTTACGGTGTGTGCTTTATTTTCTAAAATTCAATTTTACCTGTATCTTGTGGCTAATGATAAAGATCATATCCTTGGGCAGGGAAGTGTCCATCTCTGCATTAACCAGAATATTCAGTTATTCCCAATTTATGTGATTTACAGCGCAGGTTTTGAACAGTGTTTTCTATGTATGTGCTTGAGGTGGGAATAGCACAGAACTTGATATTAAAATAACATAGATGTTAAGCGCAACTGGGTTTGGCAATGTAACACTCAACCCTATTTAATTTTTACACTTTGGGTTCTATTTCCTTTTGTCTTTTCTTTTTTTTTTTTTTTTTTTTTTTTTTTTGCGCTGCAGAAATTTGATTTGGAGAGAGGAACGGCTTTTATAATGAGGCTCACGTTGTTTTATTTTCAGTTTGCCTTCAGATACCCATTTTACTCAGGATGGCGAAATTCTTTCTGATACTGTTGCATTTCTGTTGCATTTTCTTTGGTTGCACTACTGCTTTGTAAGCAGAAAAGCAAAATTTTAGTTGCAAAAGTTATGGAGGACTTAAACGCTGTTGAAATCCATGGCAAAACATCATCTCCTTGTTATAAAGGGAAAATGTTCTCAGATGCATTTTTCTTGTAATCTGAGTTTTCTGATATAATGTAATTTTAATGTGAACCATATAAGAAAATCTTATTTCATTATTTGGAAGCCAGGTCCAACTTAAAAATAAATCAGAAACAGTGGGTCAAGGGCATTGTGTTTAAGTTTCTATAAAATGATTGACCTTCATTTTGACAGATGCAAAGACAGATGCTAGCCTGCATTTTGATACAGAAACCGAACCCTGAAAACCAGCAGATTTTCCTGATATCTTGGGGTTTGATTTTAATACAGAATTCCAAAATAATTCAATAATATTTCTTAAGATCATAGTCTCAGACTTTCCCCCTCTTTTATGGATTAATATATCTAAACATATTTAGTATTCTCAGATATAAAAGCAAATTGGAGATTGTTTCTTCCTGAGTAATAATGGTAAAAAAATATTCTTTAATCTTGCTGAATTAAGGGGAGATTTCTTTCTGAAGAAAACCGATAATTTTGGTGTGGGGGAAAAAAAGGCTACTGATGAAGACCAAGGGAAAAGAACCCACCCCTTTAAGTGCTTTCAATGTTATTTTAATGTTCATATTGCAATAGGTGCAAATTCTGCCTTAAAAATGCGTTGAGAGAAGTGGTGGGATTGTAGTGCAGAGGATCAGAAAATAGGAATGCTGTCAGAATTGGTGGCATGGGCTGTGCAGAGCAGATCCAGCAAACCGCCTCCATGGCAGTCAGCGCCGATCTGAGGTGGAAGCAGAAAGGTCCTGGGTGCCTGGATGGTGGGATGCTCACCACCTTGCAGGATACTCTTCTGGGTGGTTCCAGGACTGCTATTCTTAGGCGATGATTTTTTTTTTCCCCCTCCAAGTTGCACTCCCACCTGGGAAATGGGCTTTTTCTGTGCAACAAGGGGAGCAGGCACCTTGCTGGCCAGTGTGGCTCCCTGCAGTGGGGGGGATCATGCCCAGCACAGAGGGATGAGCTCAATCCCACCAGCAGTAAAGTGCTCGGAGCCTCAGCTCCAGTCAGTAATGAAGCAATGTGTCTGCTTTCGGTGAAGCAGAGAATGCTTTCTCATCCCTGGAACGTGCTGTGCAGAGTGGCACCTCTGGCATGGAGACCTCATTCCTGTAGCACAAAGGTGGGTGACAGCCTGTGTGGCTTGAGTTTGCCAGGTCTTTGCAGCTGCTTTTTGGCCAGCTGAAGTGGAAGGTGAATCTAAATGCTGGGTGAGGTGAGGGCTGCCCCCGTCCCTGTAGTGAGGTGTTTTCAGCTTCTTGCTGAATGCATACATCCTGGTGCTACAACTGTGCGTGCATGTGTATCTGGTTTAATTTCTTTATTTCATTCAGGCTTTGCTAAATGAACTGGTAGCTGGCAGTGCTTGCCAGCACAGGACACCCCCCTGACACCAGACCTCCTCCACCCCACGGAGTCACCGTCCACCGAAGCTGCCACTGCAGAGGCAGCTCTCGGTGTTGGTGGCTCATCCCACCCTGGATTTCAGTGGGGATGCACAGTCCTGCATGGATGGGACCACTGCAGTGGCCATGTCCCTGTAGCCAGGGCTAGGTTTCAGGCCAGGGGTGGTTGTGGCCCCTTCCCCAGCAGCCCTGGTTCCAAGCCAAGCAAATTCACCGATTCCCTCGCTGGTGCATTTTGCTCAGTGTTTAGACCTGAGGTTACAGAGGACCTAGCACGAGGAGAAGGAGAGAGGAGAAGGCAGCTCTCCTTGATTTTAATCAGGGTTGAGGTTTAGCTGAAGTGAAAACAGATCAGGAGTGACAGTTTTGGAGCCTGCTGTCAGGGTATGAGCGTGGCGCGGCAGCGATCCACCCCCAGCCGCCGAGGGCCCTTGTCCTCCTCCTTGCTGGCCGAAGCCAGGGAAAACCGCCACTGCTGAGCACGGGACAGGGGCCACACAGTCCAGCTCCACTGCCGGCACAGCCGCTGGATGGCTTTGTCACATGCTGCCACTGCATACTCCTTCCTTGCAGTGCTTTCATCCGGGGGCAATGTCAGGCAGGACGTGGCCTTATGGCGGCCACCGAGCATGGGCTCACCCCCGCCTTCCCCAGCCCTGTGCAGATGGATGCTTGAGGAAGGAAGGATGGCATTGATACTGCATCCCAACCAATCCACTCTGTCCTGACAGAACGGTGCTGGGTTGCCTTTCCAGAGCAGGGAGAGACCGCAAGGGTCTCCCGTTCCCAAAGAGCCTCTCTGGCTGGAGTGAAAGTCATGAGTTTAGGCTTGTGGAGAAATGGCAAAGGCAGAGCCCCAGATCCAGCCCCAAGCTTGCAGGAGCTACAGTTTATGCGGCCAGGCTGGTCATGCCTGCCTCGTTGGTCTCACCTGGTCCCCACACATTTTCCCAAATGTGGTGGGGACCAGTAGAATGATGCTGTACCTAGTCTGTCCCTCATGTCCCCAACCTTGGGGGTGGAAATAGGAAGACCTGGCTGTTCTTCCACCCCTGGATCGGGAGAGGCTAGGACCTGCCCCAGGTGCTTTGAAAAATTCAGTGGTATTAATGAGAGTATCACCAAACCCTTGTCTTTAATCCTGCACAGCTTGGCATTGGGCTACCATCTACTTTTTTTCTTTTTTTTTCTTTTTCTTTTTCTTTTTCTTTTTCTTTTTCTTTTTCTTTTTCTTTTTCTTTTTCTTTTTCTTTTTCTTTTTCTTTTTCTTTTTCTTTTTCTTTTTCTTTTTCTTTTTCTTTTTCTTTTCCTTTTCCCTTCTTTTTCATTAAAAAAAAATAATCAGCTAAATCAGCTGGGTTTTGTAGAAACTGAGCATGGTCAAAATAACATACTCCTTGTCTGTCTTGATCTGTAACCTCCTGTTTGCTCCCATTTGCTGAGTCTGTCTGTCTGCCTGTCCACTGGTGCCTGGACAGACCCCCTCCAGGAATGCCCATGCGCTGCAAGCTTCATCCCTGTTTCTAGGGATTAGAGAGAGAAATGGAGATGGGATGAGAAGAGGCAGTAGATTGCTTCACTCTCAGGATGAAGGGATTTGTGGACTGCCCCCAGATCAGTAGATTGAAAATGGAGGGAAATTATTGGGATGATGCTGCCTGCAGGATTAAAGCCAGGGCAGCCATCAGGCTCTGGTGGAGAGGAATGAAGGGAGTCGCGCTCGGGGGCTGGGGCACACAGGATGGATGCGGGCTGCTCTGAGCTGTGGGGAGATGCTCCTGGCTGCCTTCTCATCAGTTTTGGAGGATGCACTAGAAGTAGGTGTCCCCCAGGCCCAGCTATCAGGGATGCCAGAAAGGGTGCGCAGCATGATGGGCCAAGGTGGAGAGAAGGATTAGGGGACAGGAGGCCACATCCCTGGTAGCTGGATCAAGAGAAATAATTGTGGTGGGGTTTGGTGCCTGCTCTGCAGGGGTTGTGGCTGTGCATGCTGTGCAGCAGCAGTGTAGAAGCACCATGGGGCAAAAGTCTTGTGCTAGTTAAGTCCATTAAGCTCTTTTAGGTGAGGGCTGAGTTACCCTCTCGAGGTTGTGTTTAAGGCTGTGCAGTCTCTGGCATGGCAGTGGGATAAACATGCCCGTACATTTCTGCCTTTCTGAGGCCTCGGAGGTGCTCCCCCAGTTAACAGGATGCCAGGACTGTGCCTGAAGCTCTTTGCAGAGCTGTGCCCTCTTGTTTCCAGGCTGCTGAAGGACAAGCTGCTTGTCCTCCAAGGTCCACACAGCTCTCCATGGTCTCTCCTGTATGAGCAGCTGGCATGGACCTATGGCCATGAGAATCCTTTTTGGAGTGTCCTTTGGCCTTCTGAAAAATGACATATAAAAACTGATATGCAAGGGACTGCTACCTGATTGTCTCATCCCTCAGTCCCTGGAGGAGTGTGTTTCCAGTGCTGGCTGTGCTGGCATCCTCTAGACAAGACAAGGGTCCCTTGGAACTGGTGCAGAGCCCGGGCAGAACATCCCTGGGGTATCTGTCAAGGCACCTCCCCATGTGAGGCAACATTTCCTGGGCCCTGTTCCTTAGCCTCTGGCTAGGGAAAAAAGGGCTAAATTGAGCACACCCCTGAAGCATGACCGACCTTGGGCACAGCACAAGGTTGTAAGTGCAGCTGTCCAATAGAAATTAGCTTTATTTGCAAATATACGAATGTTCATTAGATTTGAACAATGACGACTGTCAGAATGCCATTGTCACTGACAGCACATGACTCTGGGGAATCTATTTTCCTGTGCCTGGCCTGGATCTTCCTCATTGTGCTTTAAGCCCCTCACTCAAAACCATTGCCCTGCCTCCTATCCACACCCCCGTGCCACAGAGCTTTGGCTCCTCCAGCCCTTACCTGTGGGCTGTGTTTGATGGCCCCAGGAATCTTGAATTGCCCTCTGCTGCCTGGGTCTCCAGTGAAGACCCCACTTGTAATTCTTTGTTTCCTTCTGCTGATCCTGAACTTGCAGGCTGAGTTGCCTGTCTCAGGCCTTTTTGGGTGGATGGGGAGCTCTCCCTTTGTTTCTGTGTGCTTAATTGCACACAGCCAAGCTCAGTATTTTGCCTTGCTAAATTGTGTCTTATTGTCTCCCCTTTGTCAAGCTCATTTTGGCTTCTTGCTCTGCTCTCCAGTATATTGGCTTCCCCAACTTGGGTAATCACCTGGCAGTTTATCAGGAGTGACACTGATAAATGTTTTGGGGGGGTTAGAGCATTTCCCAGCATCCTCACATTGTTTCATCTGCCCAGGCTTTCCTGTGTCTTTCAGGACAATGCCTCATTACTGCCTCAATACTACCAGTTAGGGCATTTCCCCACTCTGTGAAGTCAGATCCCAGGAGGTGTTTATTGCTGGTGTTTGCAGAAATGCTGGATGAGCTGCCCTTACTCCCTTCACATCACACTACTTTTCCCATCCTCCAGAGGCTCAGTCTGTCTGCCCTCTGTGGCACTGCTAGTGGTGTTTTTTGTGTTTCACTACACATTACTGCAGTAGAATTCCCCTCTCTGCAGCAGGATCCAGGCTGGGGGTACAATGCAGTGCTCTGCCTTCCTGAAGTCGATACTTGATCCTTGCTTATCCCAGGAAATGTTATTTTCTCAGCGCACAGTGTCTTCAGTCCACCCAGCACTTACTAAAGGCTCACGGACATCTGAGGATGCTCTTGGTCACTGAGTTGTAACGGACCCAGCTGAGTAGTGCAATGAGCATTGGCTCTCATCACCTCACGGGGCAAAATTTCTGATGTACTTAAGCAATTTGGCATTCACTGAAAATACTATTTTTAGTGTCAGATTGTTCCAAAAGTAACTAAGAGGGTGAATTGGAAATGGCTGAATTAAAGCGTGTTGTTCCCGCCTACCTGCTCGCCTTTGCATCCCAAAAGCACATTTAATTCACTACAAAGCTAAAGAAATTCAATGAAGACCCATTATTATTTCAAGAAGGGTTATCTCAGCTTGCTGAGACGGCAGTTTAACATATTCAGCTCACTGATTTTGCTCAGAGTTCCTCAATGAATGAGCCCCGATGCCAGCCCAGACAAGGTCTTCTGGATTGCACAAGGGCATCTATTAGCCTGCTCCCACTAAACTGAATTCCTCTCACTGCTGTGTGTCCAGCCTCTGCTTGCAACACAGCAGTGACTCATGTGAACAGATGGAAATTCTGCATCCTCTAGATCTCTGTAAATCCATATCTCAGGTACAGCTTTCTACATTTCCCCTAAACCTGGTAATTAGCATAAGCCTTCAGGTTTTCTGTCTTCTGCAGCTGTATCAGGGCAAGAGGGAGGTGCTATCATCCTGCTGGCCTGTCACATGGGATGAAGTTATTGCATGCAGGACCTTCATCCTGGGGTGATCAGTAGGGAAAAGCCGCAGCTTTGCTCGCTAGCCTTCACACTAAAGACAGCAATAATAGCACCACCATTGTGACAAAACCAGTTGTTCTCCTCAGCGCAGCCTTGCCTTAGAGACGGTGGAGTCTAACACCATCTGACAGGTGGGGCCTGATTCTGATTTCATATGTGATTGCACTTCCATGCAACAGCCATGCTGGGGATGGACTTCTGTGAGTGGCTGCTGCTGGTCTTAGTTAACTGTTGAGGTGCAGTAGGCTGTGATGAACCACATGGCGCTCAGTGGATGATCAGGAATTCTTACTGGACACCCCTCCCTGGGTTTATAGTGTCCACAGACTGAAGCCAGGGGATTGTTCTACTCTTCGTTGCAGAGACTTGCCAGCTTTCTGCACCCTCTGGGACAGGTCTCTGCTAGAGATACGTGATGCTGCATTTCTATTCCTCTTGGTTTATCAGTCTGGTCGAAATAATTCTGAACTGCAAGAAATCCCACAGAAAACCTGCAAATATAGGGTAGGTTCAGCAGAGGCAAATGAGGCTGGTGCAGTCAACAACCAAAGCAGGATGCACAGCCTGGTGTCAGCTTGTGGTTGTACCAGATGAAGTAGAAATGCAGGAAAGCGATAGAGAATTTTCTGGAGGAGAGAGCAGGTCTAGCACAGACTTGGGCTGGTCTGAGAGCAGAGAAGTGCGTTTGGCTGGGATGTGGCTGAGCCCACCATGGTGTGACAGGGCTGGAGGTATGGACAATTGATTGTACCCATGCTCCTGAACTCTGTCTGATACTAGTATCTAGAGCCAATGTCGCTCTCTGGAGGGCCACCTAGTGTGAAAAACCAGCCCTGCTCTCTAGGGGCCAAAGAATCTGGGGAGAAAGTCTTGCTGACATGATGGTGGTAGGAAGTTATTGTCTAGAAATAAAGAAGAGATCACAAGAGTTGCAGTCGGCAAAGAGATTGAATGGGAAAAGCAGGAGTTAGAAGACCACCTGAAGCACAGAGGTAGCAAGTGAGACAGCAGGAGAGTGATGGTCCTGGCACTGAATCTGAGTCAGCAGAACATAGAGGGGAAGGGAGGGAGCAGAGAATCCAGAGGACGGTGCACTTGCACCCCTGCAATAGTAATTGGGGTAACTGGCAAAGAGATGAGCAAGACTAGAAGGATCCTCTAGCACACACAGGCAAGGAGGGGAAGGCAGGTTATAATTGCTCATCATCAGCCACTGAGTGATGTCCTGGACCATGAATGGAGACATCTCACCCAGCAGTGAAATAGGAGCAGGTGACCAAGAATGAAGCCTCTAGAGAAGCCTGTCATGAGGGTAAAAGCAAGGATATTTGTCGCCCATAGCTCTTGGAAAGATCAAAGGCAGGTGAGAACCGGCTATATACTACAGAGTGATGGATGAAGGAAGCATGGAAGCATCTTTTTTTCTTTCTTTTTTCGTTCAAGATTTCTAAAAAATTCCACCGGAACTGCAGAGTGAGCGGAGGAAAGGTCAACCAAAATGACTGCAGTTCGTGGAAAAAGGCAGCAGCTGGAAATGCAGCTTTATTGCAAAATAGCATTTTGTGTCACTCGTAAATGGTGCTAACTGTCCTCTCGCAGCTTCATCTCCTGACAGGTGAAGCCTGCCAGTGGCTGATACATTTCTGTTTGGAGCCTGGGTTTTAAGGGAATGCTTGACTTTAACTCCTTGTTTATTCGCTCCAATCTTGACCTGCCCAGACTGCGTTCTCGTCATAATCCTGAGCTGGCTGCATTGCGGTGTTTCCCAGCTGCTAAAACGCAATGCTGAAAACCACCGGATTAGGTCTTAATGGCAGGATCAAGCTGCCAGGAGATGAGTGGGGAGAAAGCTCCAGCTTACGCATGTAAACAGGCAGTGCTCCGTGGAAAGCAAGATAGAAAGCATAACATGTTGGAAAAGCAGCTTCTTTCTTGGCTTACCCTGCTTTTCCCTACATTGAGAACATCTTTCAGTTTCCAAGGGTCAGAAAATGCTGACCTGAGTTTTGTGAAGGGGATATTGAAAGATCAGAGGTGTTTAAACATCTTCTCCCTTGAAGTGGAACATGATGTCTTGAGTGATGGGCTTTCTGGCCGAAATGTTAATCCACAACATGAAGGTCTGCCAACTAAATTAGTAGTCTGGGGTGTGCCATAATGTACTGCGGTGTGCTGAAGGACTCTGAAGCCTTGTGGTCTTTTACACCTGGCTTTCTGGTGGTGGGGGTCCCAAAACAGAAAAGAGCCTGGAAAGCATGTCAGATGTTTTTCAGGGTGGCATTACCATTGAGCAACCACCTAAGTGCTCCAGGGTAGGGTTTCAGGGGTGGTCCTCTAGGCAGGTGGCACAGCATCCCCGTACAGACTGGTGCCCCGACCACCCTGCTCTTTACCTGCACAGGTCAGCAAGGACTGTTGGTCAACAGGGCTCCAAGGTGTTGGAGTTTATCAACCTGCACTGACCAAACCTGTCAAGAACATGTGATTTTCTGGAAACTGTGTGATGGATGAGTGGGTTAACAGACACTTTCGTCTTTGAGTTTCCTTGGCAGTGCCCATGAACTTTCCATCCAGACCTTTCAGTGAGTGGATGGGTCGTGGCATGGTTTTGCATTGATTTGCCCTCTTTGTTTGTTTTCAGACAGATTGAACAAAACATTGGTGTCCCCCAAAACAAATACCTAGTTAAAGCCATGAAATTTGATATCCATAATGCTGGTGAGAATATTCCATGATGAGATCTGCAAAAGAAACTCTGCTTTGTATGTCTATCTTCTGGCAGGACCATCCATCCCAGAGGCACCAGGTTGACTTTAGCGCAGAGAAGAGAGACCCTCCCCCTGAATTTGGGGTCTGCAAGCAGTAGCCATGCTAGCACCAAAGCAAGAGGAACAGTTTTGTGATGGAGTTCATTTATGAATGCCTCAACCACCTTCTCCAAAAGGCTGCTGCTGCGTCCCAGGGTGGCAAGGGCTGTCTTGCAACAGCTGCCCCCAGTATGGCAGCAGATGCCTTGGCTCTCCGCCGGGCATTTGCAGAGCAGGCGTAGGCAGCTTTTTCTGGAGCTGCACCACAGGACTCACTCGCATGTGGCTAATGTGCCTGGAGAGGCCAAGTGGATGCATAGGGGGAGGAGAAAAGAAGGAGGAGGGCTGGCATCAGCAAGTACAAAGCCAGTGATGTCTCTTGGCCCCTGCAGGGACATCATCTCTACCTGATCTCAGCAGAACCCCTGCTATCACCTGTCCAGAGTGGGTTGCAAGAGTCCCAGGATCCGCTTTTCTGGTTCTCATTTGGAAACCATAGGAGAACAAAGTCCAGCCTAGAGTTCAGTCTACCTTACGCTATTCTGCTTCATGTGCCATCTCCCATTTGGGAGATGACAATTAAATTAATTTAGTACACAGTTTTCAGAATCCCCTTAACTAGAAAATTTTGCTCAGATTTTAGGAGGGTGCCGGTATTTGTGAGGTATCGGCAAACATAAAAGCAAGAGTACCAGCTTAGCAAATCAGTCCAACCTGTGAAAAGTGGAAAGGAACAAAATTAGAGTATTTAAGTCTGTGCATGGGGAACAGGAGTCTTTCTGCTGTTCTGGGTTTCCATTTTCCTTCCTCTTCTCCTTCTCCTCAGTCCTTGGTGCCTGAGCTGCTTTTTCAGACACAGGGAATTCCTGATAGATGGAGGAAATTTCCAAGAATTTAATAAATTTAAGCTCAAAACAAAGGCAGAGGGAAGAACTGAATTGCTCTGCATACTGACGAGGCCTCCTCCAAGCACTGTCCCAGAAGGCAGTTGTGTTTAAAAGGTCTATTTACTCTTCAACAGGATCGTCCTATGGAAAGATGTTACCTGGCTATTTTGGGGCAGATCAGCACCGAGCACTGTGCTCCCCTCAGTGCAGTACAAAGACATTTGGCTGCTCAGTACTATGGCCATGCATGGGAGGATGCTGCTCTGGTCCTCTGCCTGCCCAGGCATGGTGCTTGTCAGTCTCGCTTGACTTGCTGTGAAACTCCCATTTCAGGGCCAAACTCAACACTTCTGTCTACTAATGCTGCACCTTTGACATCTGCAAGGTTGCACCTTCTTTGCACTGGGTTGGAGTTGGGGTCTGTATCTACTCTATTCCTTGGACTGGATGTAATGGTATCCTCAGGGCTTTCAAGCAGATGCACAAAGAAGCCATTTCAAAACTGCTGTGAAGTAGGCAGAATACAACGGTGCAGAGGAAGGGTTTCTTTTCAGGCAGGGAATGCTTCAAAGTGACGTTTGGGGGATAATTTTCCCAGCCCTTTGTCCGTGAAGAATGAAGGCTGTGGAAGGAGGCACACACCCAGGATAAATGCCTCAGATCTATTGTTCCCATCATTTCTATCGAGCTTATGAACCCCCATATAAAGGACTTACCTTTCACTAGTATGAATAAGAAAAGGCCAATGTAGCTTTCCTGCTCACTGGAGCATGAAGCGTGTTTAATTTAATAATGCTGATAAATCTTAAAGCCAGGAGCATTTGGCTAACACATGACCCACTTTTTCAATCAATTGGAAACATTTACATAACAGCCTGATGCAAGGCTCCTCCTGTGAGGGATGTGGAAGGGGGGGTGGCAGACACCCCCACAATAAGCACTTCCACTGTAGGGCATTTGGTGAAAGCAAAACGGCAAATGTGGCCAGTCCTTACTGGGCGAGTTGTGACCCACCGTACTGGGACTGCCATCTCTCCTGCTGCTCTGAGGATGTGCCTGAGTTTAAAACACTTCAGCTGCTTAGCTGGTCTTTGGGCTCCATCACCCTGACGGTAAAGCCCAGACTGCTCCAGGGTCCCACACTCATCTGCCGGTGGGGCTGGCATCCTGGGCTGTAGCTGCCCAAGTCACTGCAGTTGGGCAGCTTGCAAAAGGAAGTCCTCAGGGAGGTGTATAGGTCAGGATGGCTTCCAAGCTCTGTGTTTGCAAGTCATGAAAGCCACTGCCTGAGGATACATCCTGACCATCAGTTGTAAGCAGCCTCTACCTTCCTCTGCCTCCGCTGTTAGAGGGTGCTCATCGGCTGGGAATGGGAGCTGCATCTCTGCATTGGCATGCACTGGTCCCATGGGTGGCTGCAGTGGAGTCGTGGCTTTGTTTCTTTCCCTGAAGCAGGGCTGGATTGCTCCTGGGACAGGACAGGAAGAGCAGGGGCAGCTTTTCCGTGCAGGCGGTTTAACTCCTGGCACATCAGGAGCATGAGCAATGCTGACCTCCATAAATCAGCACGTTCATCCTTTTCAGCCTTGTTTCCCATGCACCAAAATTGGCACAAAATTCACCGATACAGCCTATTGTGTTCCTTTATTCATTGCCGGCAGTGGGCTTGGTCTTGAGAAAGTTCCTCATCTGGCACATTGTGCTACTGTGTGCCAGCCCATTCCACTGCTCTGGTCCCTGATATTGTTGCCTTCCTCTGAAATATTCTCCTTCTCCCACCCCTAACGGTGCCTTATGGTTGACGTGTTCAACACATTTAATTTCTTATCCTTCTTGTGAGTTTTTGCTTTGTTTTCAGTTGTAACATCCAATGGCCTCAAAATCAACATCTGCAAGCAGGTTATAAACAGTCCCATTCCCAGTGAGCTGGTGTCCTGTTAGCTCAGCAGGAACATCATCTCCCTGCTAACCACATGGGTTTTATCCATTTTGAGTTTCATAATAACTTCATGGAAGAGTTTTTACATCAAACCCATCTCCCAGCCTTGATTTGTACATTGCTGCATGTTCATTCGCCACAACTGCCATTTTGCATTAAAGTAGTACTTGGGAACTGGTTTACCCGTCATTTTTTGGTCACACAATGAGCAAAAGAAAATTCCAGATGCTCGGGACCAGGATGAAAGTCTTCCATCTGATATATACTGAGGGGTTAAATAAGGTGGGGGAAAATTGCTGCAAATCTCATGGCATTGCAGGTAGAAGGATTCTGGCACCTCCCCCTGAGACAGGACTGGTCTCCCCATCAGTAGGCTGCAGAGACATTTCAGATGCCCAGTCCTTGCACAGAGATGCTCTAAGGAGACGTGGGGAAAGAAAATGAAGCATTGGCTGCTGATATGTGGGGTTTTTTCCCCCCTGTGCCTTCAGAACATCAGCGGCGTTTTTCCCTCTAGAGGATAGAGGAGGAGAGAGATTGGGAAGCAGAAGAAACATGACAGCACTGGAAAATCTTGCAGAGGTTTCGTTAGATATGTGCAAAGCATGAATGTCTGGAAATATTGTGGTCCTGAGATGCAGTATCCAGCTAGGGTGCTCACAGGCTGGGATGAAAACACGTATGTGCAGCAATCAGGACACCAGCTCCATCCTTCCCACTCTATGCTTCTGGGGTCAGATAGGCATTTCCTGGTTATTGAAAAACTGGGTTTTGATTTTCTGAGTGCCTCTCACTACAAGAAGGACACTGAAGTGCTGGAGCATATCCAGAGGAGAGCTACCAAGCTGGTGAGGGGTCTAGAAGTCACACAAGGAGAGGCTGAGGGAACTGGGCACGTTTAGTTCGGAGAAGAGGAGGCTGAGGGGAGACTTCCTTGCCCTTTACAACTACCTGAAAGGAGGTCGTGGAAAAGTGGGTGCTGGCCTCTTCTCCCAAGGGAATAATGACAGGACCAGAGGAAATGGTCTGAAGCTGCGGCAGAGGAGGTTTAGATTAGCTTAGATATTAGGAAGAATTACTTTACTGACAGAGTGGTCAGGCACTGAAACAGCCTATCTAGGGAGGTGGTGGAGTCACCATTCCTGAAGATATTTAAGAAATGTGTCGATGTGGCACTTCAGGGCATGCTCTGGTGGCTGAGATTGTAGAGGGTTTGTGTGTGTGCGTGGTTGGATGCAGGGATCTCAGAGGTGCTTTCCAGCCCTGATGATTCTGTGATTCTGTGATTTTGGTTGGATGCTCTGCTGACTCCCTGCTCCCCCGTCCATGTGCTGAGTTGGACACAGCTGCTTTTCAGCTCCAGAAAGTGGGGGCTGGCTGTCTGGCTGTGCCACCTCGGATACTTCAGTCTTCAGTCACACAATGGCTTTTGCATGAAGCTGATGGCAAAGCCACAGCAGAGCTGTGGGTTGTTCCCAGGCATGCATCCAGCATGGTCCCTACACCCAGCCCAATCTGTACCCCCTAAGGGGCTCGGACCATGACAGTTTTCTGCAGCTCCTCCAGCCATGGCTTTCCCATGCCCTGCTGCCCTGCAGGGTCCATCCCACATCAGGAAACCTGCTTGTTTTGAGAGAAAACCTTTCACCTCTCTGTCCCCAGGTGATACGGCCGTGGTGCTGTCTCCTCCTGCTCCAGGGCTGCCCTCCCAGCTAACACACGTCTCCCATCCCCCAGTAGGAAATGGAGTCAAAGGTCTCTGAAGGCGGTCTGAATGTCACCCTCACCATCCGGCTGCTGATGCACGGCAAGGTAAGGGGCTCCCAGCGAGGGAGTTTCCTCACAGCTCTTTCTCCCATCTCTGCTCAGGCTGTGCCTGCATCCAGACAGCCCCATGTTCCACACCCCAGCTTCAGGCTGTTGGGAGTAGGTGTCTTCCTTTTACTGGTGGGAAGGGTGCTTATGGGAAGGGTGGCATGATGGCACGGTGTTCCTGTTCTCATGCCTGCGCCCTGCCCTGTCCTTCTGCTGGGGATGGTGTGCACCATGTCATGTTTCATCTTTATATTTTGTAAAGTCAATTCCTTTATGTTTGGCTTCTTTTTTTTGTAGGAAGTTGGAAGCATCATTGGAAAGGTAAGGATGTCTTTCTTGTGTATATTAAATGCTATTGCCTGCAGCATTTGCTGCATGTGGTGTAGTAGGTGCCAGTCATTTCTTCCCTGTGATGCCCTTAAATGTCTGGTGTACCTGAGCTTGTTGCTGCATTTCTGAGACAGAAATTATGAGACACCCACAGAGGACTCCATGGCTATTCTCCTAAAGAAAAAACAAATAAACTACCAAACTTACCTAGTGCCATTTCCATATGCTTTGCTGGGGTGATGAATAGGTGTTTGTGAACATGGTACCCTGGCATTTTAATCAAATGGCTATGAGAGATTTAAAAATGTCATGCAGACCCATTTAAATTCTGTCGCACTTGTCTCTGAGGCTACAGGACACCATTTAGCTTGTGCAGAAAAGCTTCACAAGGTGCTCTGTTCCCTGTTGCTTGCCGCAGTGGTTTGGAAGGTCCTGGCTATACAGGATTGGGTTTTTGCTGTTTGAAAAGGCAGATTTATGATGGCAAAGATTTGCAGCATGAACATCTTTCTTCTATATGCCTGTGCCTTATTTTACCATCAGCCTGTTCAGCCCTGGAAAAATTCACAGCTGTACCTGCTTTATATCTGGATGTAAAGATATTAGATCTGTCTATAGATGCTATATCAGAAACTGCTCTTTGAAACCACTCTGAAATGCCAGCTTTTCTCAGTATTGGACCAGTTTCTAAGTTTTTTCCATGCAGTTTTCCTTTAAATGGGAAACATGGAAAGGAAAGTGGAAGCTGCAGTTGTGCACTAGTAGCTGTTTTGTCTGTCATGTAGTACAGACATGGGGAGCAGGGCTGCAATGGCTTACTCCCTCTGCTCTTCTGCTGACCAACACATGGGGATGGAGGGCCTGGCATCACAGAGCTGCCCAAACATTTGGCCATGCATTGCCACGTTTTAGAGAGATGCATGTTTGGAGGGGTTGTTTTGAAGATGCAAGTCTTGACTTTTTAGCAACCGCCTGTATTTCTTCTTGTTTCAGAAAGGAGAGACTGTGAAGAAGATGCGTGAGGAGGTGAGCAACCGTGTTCTGTAGAAGGATTTGTAGGAAGAGAGGAGGGGAGAGGAGTGGGGAGGGCTGTCAGGCTGTACTGCCCAGCAGCATGCAGCACGATGGTCAGAGCTGCACAGGGTGATAAATGCAGTAACTCCCAGGGTCAGGACACACAAGCTGGCTCTGCCCAGAGCTCTTTGGTCCAGTTTTCTCACTCTATACTCAAATTTCTATCACATTTAATGGGAATTTTCCAGAGCCTAGAATTTGCTCTTAATGAAACATTGAAACTAAGTCACTCGTAAGGTGATTGAGTTTGTCCAAGACCTTTGTGCTGGCAGCTGTCAAGGAGTTATCAGATCAGTAAGCAGCACTCTTCTTTTTACAAGCAATGATCCCACAAGTCTTGATCTCGTGGGTGTGCATTGCAGTAAAAGACCTAAAGTGGGTGCTTGGAAACTCACTCTGAGGGTCAGAGTAAGGCAGCACTGGAAGCACCATGGGGGAGCAGGGATGGGAGTATTTAAGGCTAGATGAGATGTCGAGAGTCTGGCGCATAGTGTGACAAGGGACCAGGCTGGGACAGAACCTGACTCAGAGGAAGGGCTGCAACTGCAATGCATCCCTAGATGTTGCTTGGCTGTGGTTATTCCAGGTGTGCCTTTCTCTTTCCAGAGTGGGGCAAGGATCAATATCTCAGAGGGAAACTGCCCTGAGCGAATTGTGACCATCACCGGCCCCACTGATGCCATCTTCAAGGCTTTTGCCATGATTGCCTACAAATTTGAGGAGGTGAGCATGATGAGCCCTTTCTCCGAGGAGGGCAGAGCAAAAGGGTCTGCGGCCAGGCCATTGGATGGCTCACCAGCCAAGCAGAGTTCCTGCATGACCACTGCTGAGGCCAGCGGTGCAGATGGTCCTTGATACCTCCAGTTCATGTGTGCCTGGCTGGACTTGCTTAACTAGTACATGACCTTGGCACAAAACCTTCCAGTCATCTCTAACTAGGCAAGCTAGTTAGAGCAGAAGCTCAGAAATGCTGATCCTCAGTGAGCTTCAGAGGTCTCGCAGTTAATTAACTGCAGGGATGCTCAGTGATGCAGCTGCAGACAGAAACCAGCCACCGCCTGGGGAACATGACCCCTCTTTTCTGGCCCAGGGCATTTGGGTTGGCGTTTGGTTGGGTACAGGGGACTAAAGCATTGCATTCTTCTTTCCCAAGGACATAAACAACTCAATGAGCAACAGCACTGCTACCAGCAAACCTCCAGTGACACTGAGATTGGTCGTGCCGGCCAGTCAGTGCGGCTCGCTGATCGGCAAAGGAGGCTCCAAGATCAAGGAAATCAGGGAGGTGAGTCAGACTTGATTTCATAATTGCGTGTAGTCACAGCTCCTTGGAGCTGATTTGCAAAGAAAGGGGAGCTGTCTTGGAAAGGGGGATCCTTATACTACTAGGATCATGCATCTTGTTGCTTCCCAGGGTGGTCCCGCTGATGTAGGAGTAACATCCCATGGGACCTTGCTGGTGTGGTCAGTGGGTGCAGGCAGGGCACTGCATACGAGCTGGCATGGGGCAGTGCTGCTCTTTGGGGGGCATGTGGCATTGGAGCTGGAGCTGTCTGCAAGGAAAGGCAGTCAGCTGTGGGATCTCACATCCTCTCTCTTTCTGTCTCCAGTCAACAGGTGCTCAGGTTCAAGTGGCAGGGGACATGCTGCCCAACTCCACGGAGCGGGCAGTGACAATCTCGGGGACACCCGACGCAATTATCCAGTGTGTCAAACAGATCTGTGTGGTGATGCTGGAGGTACAGTCTGTGACAAAAGGGGTAAAGTACATAGAAAAAAAACCCAGCTGTCACCACAACAGCGCTGGGAGCTGTGGAGCGTGTCTCTCGTACCCTTCACCATGCGTTGTTGGACCACTCATTTCCTGGTACTTCCGTTTGAAACCTACCCAGTGTGTTTTCCCCAACATCTTTGTGCATTGTTTCTAGAGTCCCACACTGGAAACCTGCCTGGTCGGATGCCCAAAGGAGATGGTTTGTGTCAGAACACAGGGTGGCTTCAGGAGAGAGGCATGCCAGAGGAGGCCAGGCAGGCTGGGACAGTCATAGTCTGGTGTCCCAGCAGTTCTGAGTGTGCCGTCAGAACAGGATGGGGGCTGCAACTGCTCCACCAAGCACCTGGCCTCCTCTGCATGCCCCGTGAGGACTATGGCTGGGAGGAGGAGGCCATTGCATCACCTGTGCTGGGGGAGCGAGGGCTGGGAGCACAAAACCAGGCTTCAGCGAGGAACAGTGGGGAAGGTCATGAGGAAGAATGGGGGAGAGCAGGACCTCTAGAGTGCATGGATGTGCATCCAGAGTGGGCTTTTTCTGGGAGAAACGCTGATGAGTTTGAAGATCTCTGGAGAGATGCTGCTGCACCAATGGCTCATTGCCAGGGATGGCTGCAGGCATGTGCCCCACGTCCATGCCTGCCAGTTTGAAGGGGAAAAGCTCCAGCAGGAAACTCCCTGGGACACGGGTTGATGACACCCTCAACTGCCTCCCAGAGGCAGGCAGGCACAGAGCTCTGTCAAGCCCCTCTGCCTTGCCTCACAGCCTGCCCTTTGACAGCGGGGAAGAGTGCATTTGCAACCACAAGAGCTTCAAATGAGCATGTCAATGGTTGGTGGAGGTGAAGAGAAGCCAAGCATAAGGAATTTCAGTTCAGCATTGGCGTGGCAAAGGAGGAATCGCCACAAACCACATTACCCACTACTGCTGGTACTGATACCCAGGCAGTTACACTTGGCTGCCAGAGTGCCATTTTAGCCACATAGTGACTCCAGGTGACACCACTCTGGACCACAGGAGGGGTGTAGGCCCCAGGTGATGCTCACAGGTGTGTTATAAAGCCTTTGGTGGATGTTGTTCTCACAGACAAAAGCAGGGGTTGCTGCTGCTCTGTATGGCTGAGCAATGGAAAAGAGAAAAACCCATGAGTTTTCTTGCAATCTGAAATCTGGGAAGTCCCCTGTCTTTAGCAGTTCACAGAGATGCTTCTTATAACCTTTTAGTCTTAAATTATCTTACTGCAGAAATCCTCACTCAGCACCTCCAAGATTTGTAAAGCAATAAAAGAAAAAGCAGATTTGTGATTACAGGGGCTGTGCTTTGATCATACAGCTTTCCTGCAGACCTATGCTTAGCAGAAAGCTTTGATTATGCCACTTGGCTACAAATGGACATCTAGAAGAATGTACAGAAAAAAAATGAAGAATTTTCCATGAGATAGCATAATTTAGATTGTCTATCTTTACACAGCAATGAGTGGGTTATTTCACTTTGGGTAGAACCAGAAGGCTTTAATCTGAAATCTCTTCTGTGGCCTGTTAGTTATGTTCAAGAGAAAATCAACGGAGATAACTTGGGTAAGAAGAGCCAATGCACAGCAGGATGCATCACTACAGCTTGATGTGCATCTCTACAGCTTCTGCTCAGACCTGTTCAGGTACCAGTCAGGCCACAGCAGGGAGAAGCAAGATGTCCTGACCTGCTGGAGCAGGGCTGGCCCAGGCCATGCTGCCACAGGAGGAGGGAGGGTTGGGAGTCCATACAGGTCAGTGCCTGCGCTGCTGGTGTCTGGCTGGCTGCTCACATGGGCTACTGCCACCATGCAGCTCTAGCGTAAGATCTCTGAAAACACTGGTGTTGCCATCTGAGAGGGGTTTCCAGCCTTTGGCTCCCCCAGAGCTTAGCACCCTGGCCAAAGCAATCACTGTTACTTGCCCCAGCAATGACAATGCCTAGCAGCATCCACTGCACAGCCGGCCATGTCCCAGCTTGGATAGTGACAGACCAAACCAAGTCCTGAAAGTGACCCCCTCCCTGCGGGGAAGAAGATGAGAGGGGACAAGCAGCTTAAGCATCATGCTGGGTCACTCAGACAGGCCACTAACTCCTCCTGATACCTATGTTCATAGTACCATGACAGCTCCTGGTGCTCAGCAGGGTTAGTACAACTCTGGGGTGGGCCGTCAGCATGCAAGAGCTCTCAAGCTGCAAAGAAAGCCACCACACAAGGAGGCTCCTGGCATCCAGGGGTGAAAAGCCTGGTCTGTGGATGCACCTCTCCATCTTGCCGCACGGTTCTCCTTGGGTGTTTTGAGGAGGGCCCTGCATTCCAGCATCAAGCTTGAGTCTAGGCAAGGCAGCGACACAGTTTGTGGAGACCAGAACGGAGGCAATGAAGGCAGCGAAGGTCTGGGAAGCCATTTAGGGGCCCATGCCTTGTCAGGGGATCTCTTGTGCCCCAGATTGTCCTTGTTGTCCATTAAACACCAATTTTCCCCATGTTCTTCTGTCCAGAAACGCGGTTTGCCTGGTGCGGGTGTTGCTGGCAGTGGCCCCGGGGGCCACGTTCTGTCGGGTGCTTTCTAACGCTCTTTTTGCCGCCGTTTCAGGAAAGCTGTTCTAATGTTCTCTCTCCCTCTCCTTGTCCCTTTTCCTAGTCCCCACCAAAAGGTGCCACCATTCCCTACCGCCCAAAGCCCGCCTCCACCCCTGTCATTTTTGCAGGTGGTCAGGTAAGAGCCGACCCGCTTGCAGCCTCCACTGCCAACCTCAGCCTTTTACTGCAGCACCAGCCGCTGCCCGTTAGTGCACTCAGGTTTCTTGCCTTCTGACTTGCATGGTGTCATCCCATCCGTTGCGTGCCATGGCAGGTGGACTGAAAGCTCTTTGCAGAACCACTGGCAGTTTGCAAGCCCGGGCAGATGGCTTAGCTCCTGTGATGTCTGCTGGAGGATAAGAAAGGAGCCAGCCCAGGGAGACAGGGTGTTAGCTCTGCCTGCCACTCATGCATCAAGAAAAGGCTGGAGTTTCCTTCATTAGACCCAAACTCAGTATTTGCCAACAGTTTCCACTATGGAGGGAGAAAACGAGAAAAGCCTCATTGAAAAAGAGGCTGTGACCAGGCTCTCACAGTGGCTGCAAGTGTTTGTTTTCTGTCATCTTGAGTCCAATTAAAAGTAACTTTGCATAGTTGTAATAGAGCTGAGATAGGAAGAGCTCATCCTAGCCATTCCAGGACCGTGCCAGAGCTTCTGTTCAGGGCAGCCTCTGTGAAAGGATCACCCACATCACTGGCGCACTGCTAATTCAGGTGCTGCTTCCCCAAAAGAGGCCCATACCCTCTGCTGCAAGACCAGGTCTGCCCACAGGAGAGCCTGCATTGCATTGCCTTCAGTGATGCTGCACGGCGCTCCATCTGCAGGCATGCAGTCATGGTGTGGCATTTCTAGTGACCCTTGGGACGTGATGGCAGATTTTTTCTTTCAAGATAACCATAGCACGCACGTGCCATGAGAGGTGGTGGTGGTTCTGCCAATATTAGGTCCTGTGGCCTGTGGTTTATGAAAGAGCAGTTGAGCAGGTGCCTGCTCTTAAAAAGGGTTTTAGAAACCCTTGCTTTTTCTACCTCATCTACTCACCTCACCAGGTGGCTGAGGACCTGCCTGTAGATGCCATCATGTTTTGTTGCACTGGTATCTAGCAGGAGAGGTACTTTTCCAGGAGCTTCATCAGCTGGATAGAGCCAGCACCATGAAGCTACAGCTAGTGCCATCCAGAGTGGCACCACACAAGTTATTTCATTTCTGCCCCAGCATAGTAAATAGCAGAAGGGCAAACTAAGGCTGGGAGTGAAGCCCAAAGCATAGGCCATTTCAGGCAGTGTGCATCTCTTAGTTACACCAGCATCAGGAGGAGCGTAACATTTGGTCTGAGCAGCCACGCTGGAAAAGAGCTTTGAGTTCAGCTTCTTGGTGAATTTATCTTCTCAAAAGGGAGAGTAAGGTTGAGGTAACTTTTCTCCTGCTGGCGGATGGTTGGTGTCTTGCACAGAAGTGATGCCATGGGAAGAAGCGACCATCTCAAATGAGAGCTCTTCTCTGCTGCTCCCGAGGGAGTGTGGCTGAGCCCCTTGGTTCTGCCTGAGGAGTGTCATGGGGCACCTGGGTAGAAGATGGCAGGTGACAGTCAGTGATGCTGTGAGATGCTTTGGGGTGGATTGAATCTACAGGAGCTCAGCAGGCCAAGGGACACAGTGGCCAATGGCAACTGCCAAAAGGATCAGCCCCATTGCCCATGTGCAACGTCAGCCTCTGCAGAAAGCCAGGGGTCACTCAGGCGAGTGCTGTCAGAACTGGGTTGCATCTGTCCAAGACACCTTCCTGCCTTTAATTAGCTTCTAATCAATTCTTATCAAAAAAACAATGACCAAATTAAACCACCATGAAAGGGTAAACTTTTTAGAGCAGTCTCTCGTGTGCAGTTCCCCAGAGGCACACCAGTCCAGGATGCCAGCCAGTGCTGGGATTGCTGTTTCTGTGTGTGGGGCTTTGCCTCCTTCCTCTTCTGGGATTTTGGGTGGTTTCCTCACACAAAGCACTTCGCTGTTTGCAAACCATGTGGCAAATATGCAGAAGTTTCAGAGGATGATTTTCCTTTTTATTTGGCTGTCCTTACTCTCCCTTTTTAAAGTGTGATCCATCTCTTTTGCCATTTCTTTCAGAAATCATTTGAATAATGTGTCAACCAGTGAGATGCGTTTTGCTAGCTGTTGCAGTCCAAAAAATAGGGCTCTCTAGCATCTGGGTCTTTACCCACAGTGGTGCTTGTTTTCAGAATATTTACAAAAGAGAAAAGATTGCTAGAAACAATATTTAAAACACTAAATAATTTACCTGGCAGACACCTGCATGGATTTGATAGTCATAGCTGGTGAAAGGCATTGCAGTGCAGGCAGCCTGTCCCTGAGCCCTCTCCCCACTTGGTGAGACATCAGCACCATGCTGTCCAGCTGGCTTTCTGCACAGCAATGCCTTTTACCCCAGCAGAGTACTGGAATATACTGGGTAGTGTAAAGTGTGTTAAGAGTTGTACACCTCAAAATGTGGAGAGACTCACTGCACTGGCCTTGCTTCCTAGAATCAGATGCAAAGAGCAGAAGTGATGTTATTGTGCATCTGCTACACAGATAATTCTGGTTTGATGAATAGCTTTCATACAGCAAAGCCCAGTATTCCTGCTCCATGCAGTGCTGTCACCTTTAAAGTGCTGGTTTCCTCCTTGTGGAAAAGCCAGACTGAGCCCAAGCCCTTCAGTGTGGCTGAGCGTGCTCCGGCTGTGATCAGAGGGGTTTGTCTCCCTCCCACTGCAAGGACTTGCTGCCCCAGTGACTGTAGTGCAGCACAGAGGGGCTCTTCCCCTGGGCTTGCCAGGGGAGTGTGCAGGGCAACTGCTTCTTGCACAGAAAGTGCTTCCCTCGTCCCCTCCAAGCCTCCAAATGAGGCTGGTTAAGTTGAAATTCAGGATCTCACACCCTGCTTTCACCAGCAGCAGAGCATGAGAGGTGTGCCAGTGGTGTAAGGCTCAGCACCTCGAGCCTGGTTATTTGGGGATGGCACGTGGTCCTGGGCCCAGCAGGGTGAGGGCTGAGCTCCTTTTGAGCCCTTGGATAAACAATATTTGTCCCATGTTAGGCAGAAAGGAGCAAACCCTGGGGATTGCAGTCCCTGTGGAGAGGCATGGGGTTTTGCTGCCTCCTCCTGCCAGCCCTAATAACATTTTTGTTTTTTTTTCTTTTGCAGGCCTATACAATTCAGGGACAATACGCTATTCCACACCCGGATGTGAGTTTTACCCTAATTTTTCTTATACCATTTTATGTCACCTGCATGCTACTGTTAATTCACATAATATTAATATTAGACAATAATATTAATAACATATTTTCAAAGTAACTGGCCATGCGCAGTTTCTATAATACCTTGAATAGGCTTTTGACCTATTGACACTAAACTTTATTAATTCTGAGGACTTGGCCTGATGCTAAATTGTTTGCATTGTTCAGTGCTATCCCGTTGTCCTGAGAGAAACTATATTCTATCCATTTTGTGCCTCAAAATGATGAAAAAAAGAAAAGAAAAAAAAAAAAGAAAAAAAGAAAAAAGGGAAAAAAGACTTTCCTCTCAATTTTCCCCTTGTCCATTTTAATGCTGGTAAGTCAAGGGCTTGTTTAGGTGCTGAGTGCCTTGTTGGGGTGGGGAGAAGACAGACCTCCAGCGGTGTGAGAGTTCTTACTTCAAACTTGGGCAGAGTGACATGCTTTTTGGGGGTCCTTCTCTGGGTGACTTGGAAGCGGGTGCTGAGGCTGGGCAAAATGCCACCTGCGTCTTCTGGAGGGACGGAGAGGGTGGCTGCTCTCCACACTTCTGGGGTTCACCTTGCCGAGGGCTCTGTGCCTCCCCAGGGGAGCTGGACCCCAGCCTGAAGCAATCATCCTGGGTTTGACAGTCTCACTGGGTTTGCCTTTCTGTTGCCCTGGGAGGACATTACAGGCACAGTCCCCATTTTGTGTCACACTTCTTGGTGTGAAGATAGGTGCTGATGCTTGGATCCCCCTCCTCACACCAGGCTCTCACGCCCAAGAGGGTCAGGAAGCCACAGAACATTTGCAGGGAATCATGTAGGGGAGAACTGCTGGCGTGTCGGTGGGTAAAAGTACCAGCAAATAGAAAATGGCAGTGAAGCACTGCAATGCCAGTAGGTCCTTGCTGGCAGCAGACAGCTGCTTGTCTTCTGGGGTCATTATAGCTGACACACCAGGAAGCTCTTGGAAAAAGATGGGGTTTTCTAAATGTGTTTCAGAGGGAATAAAGTCCCCAGCAACTCCCACGGTAGTGGCCTCTTGTTGCTGGCATACCTGTGAGTCAGGGGTCCGCAGGGTGCACTGAGCACACAGTGCCACCCTGGGGATGCGGCACTGGTGTGGTCTGGGCAGAGAGCTTTCTCCAGCTATCACACTTAGGGGACAAGTATGTTGCAGTTCAGTATTCCTTTTTCTAATGGCTGTGTTGGATATTAAATCATGGGATTACCTTTTGCGTGGTTGAGAATGGGGCAAGGTTGTTCAACACCATGAATGCGAACTCCCCATGGGAATAGTTAGGAGCTGTAGGCTGGGTTTTGATCTCACAAGCAGTGATTTCATCCAGTTTAGTGGGGGCCTGGCTTTGGCTTTCCATGTGACTCCATGTGACTGTGACTCCAGTATGCACGTACTTCGAATAGCCCACTGCGATGGTTGTTCAGAAATATTCTTAACTGTGTCTGCTTCACTTTTGCTCCCTAGGTGGAATATAAATAAGTACACTTGCATATTTAGTGAGGGTAGATCAATATATTCTTTGTCCCAGTTTTCCTTTGCAAGCGGTGGCAGCAGCTTAGCATTTTCCTTGTTATTATACTCCTCCGATTGTCAGGAGTAAAATATATTTAATACATTTGCTGGCTTGCGCTCTGACTTACTCCCAGGAAAAAGTTGTTCATACAGGGTTATGTGCTCCATCCTTACTATCATAGCTCTCTCATAAGGGTCAGTCATTTTAAGCACTGCTTAGTGAAGAAACCAGTCTTGAACATGATTTTTAGACCATTTCCCTTTCTCTCACAGGTGTCTGTGTTTAGTGGATGCCTTTTGCAGACCCATGGTTGCAGACTGGGCAAAATTATATATGCCAAAGCCAAAATATGAGCTTCTGCCTTGATTTTATCCCCTGGGAAAAACCTGGTCAGTGGGAGTTTTGGATCAGAAAAGGCTTCAGCATTGCCCTGGTCCTCGTTAACCATTCTGGAAGTGATGTGTAGCTACCTGCTTCACAAAATTTGTGATGGGAGATGAAAGGATGGCCACAGCAACCGAGAGTCCGGGATTGTGAAATAAATGTCAAGTGCAGGAATGCTCCCACACCAGGGCATTGCTTCTGGGTATGCTGCTTATCAGCTGGAAGCTGGTAAGATGTAACCAGGCATTGCTGTGGGTGCCTAGTGATGCTCAGTTTGGCTGCATATTGGTCGCAGACCTGTTCTGTCCTCTCCTGTCCCTCTTAGCAGTGCCAGTGAGGGCACTCCCCTCTGGTCTGTGGGGAAAACCAGAGGTTGAAGAAATGGTCTCAAGGCTTTCCAGAAAATGGGAGAGGAGGCATTTCATGCACTGCAAGCACTCACCTAGCAGCTTTTACTTTAATGCCTGAGTGTAGCCATCTTCTCCTCTTCCAGGCTTTTTTCATTGCTGTTATTATGGGTGTTTGCTAAATACCATTATCCAAGCCATGTCTTAAAAAATATACTACATCAGAAGTAGAAAGGATTTTGGTGTTTTCCCCGTTGGGCTGAAGTGGGAGCCCTGCCATGGGGCATGGTTGGTGCTCCTTGGCAGTGCATGCAAAGAGGCAGGAGGTTTCATCTGGAGTCCTGCCAGTGGGAGAGGTTGTAACCAGGAGCTCTGCAAAAAGGGTGTTCTTGGGCACAAACCCAGGCCTGGGTTCAGTTTGGTAGAAAACAGGAAAGTTCTTAAATTAAGAAGTAGTGGATGCTGATGTCCCTGCTACCCTCAGGAGCAGCGGCATGACCACTCCTATCCGGACCTGATTGTGTTTCAGCAGAACCCTGCCATGGCACACCTTCAGCTTATTTTCAGTGGTGCACTGGGAAAGATGTGCTTTTGCCTCCTCTCCTAGGGCGGTGAGGCCTCTCCCCCAAGCTGGTGGAGGGTGGGAGTCCTCACAGCTCTGCCAGGGCAGGGTGCGCTCCGTTACCTCTCTGGGGACTTGTGGGCATCTCCCCTCCCTGCTGCCTCCCTTCGCTCTTTCCCCTGCTGTGCTCAGTCCCCTGAGTCTGCTCTCTCCAGTGCTTCCCCTTTGCTGCTGCCAGCCAGACCTCCCGGCGCTTCCTCCCCAGCCATGCTGCAGGAGCAAGGAGGTTTTTGAGTGTTGTTTCCCCCCAGATGTGAAAATAATAGCTCCTGCCTCTCCCTCACTGGTAATGGGTTGGATGTATTGAGCAGTTTGCGTCTGGGGATGATGCGATCCTGGCAACCCTCTGAGCACCCATGAGATTGGTGAGTGGGAGTTGATAAAGACCCTCCATCCTGCTCACTGCTAGACCAGCCCAGTGTGGTTTGTTTTCTTTTCTTTTCTTTTGTTGTGGTGGGTTTTTTTTTTCACTTTGGAGCAGGAAAACAGAGTACACCGTGTATTCCAACCAAACTCCTCTCTAAGCAACTGCTTCCTGACAGGGCATGGAAACCTACCGAGTACAAGAAGGGATACAAGGATCTGAAATACCTACTGGTCATGGTTAAGGTCTATATCTCCCTGTACTGCTAAGGGGCTTGTGCTCATAATGAGCTGATGTTAAGAGCTTCAGTTTATCCATCTCCCAGAGGCATTTCCCATCAGAGGCGCAGCACGAGAGCGTTTTCTGCAGGGCCAAGTGGTCATGATGCAGCTCCAACAGCGCAAAGAGGGCCTTCTGGCTGCTGGCACATGATGGCCACCAGACTGACAGTGCCTTTGAGATCGCTCCTCTGCTCTAAAGCTACCATGAAGTGAAGAACAGCCTCTGGTCGCAGGTTGCAAAGCCCCGTCGGGGAAGGCAGTGTCTGGAAGCACTTTAGGCAGCAGCTGGCCATGGGCTAAGGAGGCCACTTGCTCATGGTGACATGGTGAAGGAGCTGAACCGTTTGACAAGGGGCAGAAACTAAGAATGGGCTTCTTGCTGGTATCGTACTTCAGACCCTGACCAAGCACTTCTGCAAAAGATTTGGGCTTTATTGCATTTTACCCAGGCCAAGTCCTTCTGCTAATGTTTTTGCCATGTCTCACCATGGCCTTCTGGTTTGGTTTTTTTTTTTTTTTTTTTTTGTTGTTTCCTTTTTTTTCCTTCCGTTATGATTTTGTTCTTGATTTTCGGTGTGACTTGTTGTACTCTATGACAATAACCTTCTTAGCTCTAATGTCCCTCCTACCCCTCAGCAGTTGACCAAGCTCCACCAGTTGGCTATGCAGCAAACCCCCTTTACTCCCCTTGGACAGACCACCCCCGCTTTCCCTGGTACGTACCCACTCGCCCTTTCTAGATATCCTTCTCTTCTGACCTGTAGAGTTTCTCGCTCTTTCTAAACTCATGCTATTTAATGGAAACAAGCAGGGCAAGTAAAACTGAAGTTGCAGTTTCCACAAGGAAAGGCTAACAGGGAGACAGGGCTGACGTTTGGGGGTTATGGTCCTCACAGGCAACCTCTCACCTGTTAACCTTGCAAGCCTGCACTGTTTTTGCAAAGCCACATTTACCTTGCTCCCAGCTTTGCTGGCTTTCCCACCAGAAATGATGAACACCTTCCCAGCCCAGAGGAGGTAACATCCCCTGCTCTGCACTGATCTGGACCCTGGTGGGACATCACAGCTTTCTCAGGGGGAACAGCTTGGCGCCAGCAGGGGATGCTCCACCAATGTCTGCAAGGAGCTATGCAGAGTGGGGCAGGATGCTACCCCGTGCTGGAGAGAGCCACGGGAAGGAGCTGTGGCTGCATGGAGCCGCACTGATGGGAGGACAGCCAGACCTGGCTCATCAGCCTCGTGCCACAGGCTGGTGACCTGGGGAGCAGATAGAGCATAGGGGATGGAGACACTTAAAAGTACCTTTGTTTACTCAGTGGTTAAAGTGCTGGTTGGAAATGCCTTTCTGACAGTATATTCATCATATTTTGAGCTTCCTAGATGACATTGCTTATCTCCTTGAAGGCAGAAGCATTAAACCTGTTTCTTCTTTGCTCTTCAGGAGAAAAGCTGCCCTTACATTCCTCCGAAGAAGCTCAAAATCTGATGGGCCAATCATCAGGTAAAACACAAAGCTACAGGGAAATAAGCAGGCTTCTGTTGAATTATGTTTCCTAAATAGGAGGACTATGCCGTTGTTGTACTCCTAGATAAACTGGTATTTCTGGAGCAGACATCAGGTCTTCCTGGTGGGCAGGGAGAGACGAGGAAACACTGTGCCTACCATTCTCCTTTATGCAGTATTTCAAAAGAAAAGCACCTGGAGTTTATTGCCTAGTTTTTTGATATTTATGTATAACTGCCATCCATGTAATGGAAAGACATCAGTCATCACCCTTATTCTTTCATTTAATTTTGTGTAAACTTTGCTCAGAAACAGGAGAAAAATGCCTGTGGGAACAGAAACAAGACACAATTTTAGTCATCTCTAAGCCATTCAGGGTAAGCTGCATTTTTAGTGGGACAGAGAACCCTGAGGAGCCAAAGCATGTCCGTAATCTTGGAGAAATGTTGATGTCAGGTATCCCACAGCTTCATCCACATGTGCCAAATGTGCTTGTATTTTATAATCTACTGTTGCTTAGACAAGTTATCTTGAGACCGGGTGGCTCACAGGTGATGTGAGACAGACCTCCCCTGGGCACACACATGCTCTGCCAGGGTGCATTACATTGCATACCTCAAGAGTCTGGGGACGTAGCCTCACTAGGAAAGCAAATGTAGGCCAAGTAAATAGACCCCACAAGGCTATAGCAAAAATAAATTTCATGACACCAATCTGCACAGCCTTGTTTTCTGCATGCCCTGTTTTGCCCTTCGCAATTACCCGTGGCACTAATTCCCACCCTGGCCAAGCACACAGATTCCTTCCATTACAGCCATGAGGACTGCATGTGCATATCAGAGGGGAATGATCTTGCATGCTAAAATAAACAGTCTCCAGGTAATGGAGAAGGATGTGACTATTCCAGTATGACCGTTGTGATGCAGGGGGTGATGCCGTGCCACAGCTTTCAGCAGCCAAGAGGCAGGGACAGCTATGCCCTAGGTGGCATGTGTTTGTGTTAGGTGCAGTCTGTCTGTTCCTAGAATTGCAGAAGGCATGAAAGAGAGCCTGGGGCTGGTGAAACATCTCTTCCAGTGCAGTGTGCTACAGTCAACATTGTGCACTGTGTAGAACCTGGTCAGGAGCTGGTTTGTGCAGGCTTTTTGATTTATTACACCCATCAGAGGCAAAGGAGGGTGTAGGGCTGTGCTGAGCGGAAGATTTGCATCCCCAGCTGCTGGGTTTCCCCTCCTGTGTGTGCTCCCAAGTGGTTAAGAGATGTGGTTAAGAGATCTGAAAGCAGGTGCTTGCATGATAGACCCAGGCATTCTGCTCTGTAAGGGAGGTGCAGCTGGGAAGCTGCATTCAGGAAAGCACAGGAAATCATGCAAGAGCACGTTGGAGATACCTGATATTCTCCTTTCTAGTGGTGATGCTGAAATGGAATTGCAACATAAGGCTTCACTTTAGTATTTCAGAAATCTTGCTTTTACAGTGCCTGGTACCCAGACAGACATCAGTTCAGACCTGCTGGATTTTAAAATCTATGCAGCTGTTGTTGGCAAAACTGGATGTGAGCTCCTGTCGCGTGGTGCAGAGGGTCTTGATGGAAGTGCAGGCCAGAAAAACTTGGCCATTGCTTAGAGGAGTTGCTCAGCATGGTCAGGGCAGTGGCATAGTAGCATGCAGCATGAGGAAGCTCTGCTGGCTTGGTTGACTAGGAATTTAGTGCTTCAGCTGTCTTGTGTTGCAGCAGCCCAGCACTTCCAGTGTCCTTGTACTTCTTTTGTCTGCACCCCTTTACTCTGCACAAGTGTCTTGGACTCTCGCACACACTGCTCTTAAAAGCCTTCCTCTGTAGTTTGTATCATATGCATAAGGTTGGGGTTTTTTTTGCAATTACTGCAAATTCCCGTTAGCCAGCAGACTGCAGACATCTGCAAGACATCTGTCTTGCAGATTTGCAGAGGAATATTGGTGCTTTAGGACTGAGATGATTTAATATGGAGACTTGTGGGAGAGGCAGGCTTCAACCTGACCTGAGAGAGTTCTGGCTTGGTGTCCTCTTACTTCTGGAGCTGCAAACACAGGGTAGCCTGCTGGCTCCAGCCTTTCCCACCATGGAGGAGAGTACCCTTACTGGCACAGGAGAGGTTGGGCAGAAGCATATTGTTGCCTTCCCTCCTTGCTATGTAATTTTGTAGGGAAGCAGACTCTACATCTCCATCCTGTTTGCTGTGCTTTCCCTCGGGAGTAAAAGGGGCCATCAGTCCTGGGCCCAGTTAGCATGCACATTTTAGCAGTCTGGCTTGAATTCAGCACGCAAGCCTGTGGGGTTTTAACTTGCAAAGTACTTTGCAGGCAGCCCTGTGCTAGCACCACCAGATTCCCTGAGGAAACTGGGTTTGGGGCACCAAACTGCTGGCCTAACTAAGCAGCTCTGTGCTGCTGGATCCAGAGGGCTGGAGGGCATGTGGACAGCCCTGCCACTGGCAGGCTGATAGCCTCTAGGGTTGGGCTCCCCAGACAGCAGGCTGGCTGCTGCTGTGTAGAGGAGGGAAGGTGCACCCTGGCAATGCTGCAGCCTTGTACTACAACGCACCCTCCTCTGAAGCCATTCCCAGTGGAAGGATGGAGAGTGGAAAGTGAGGCACTCATGGGACAGAATGTTTGAGGCCAGCTCGAGTGATGTAGAAGTCGGCACCCAGCAGAGTCAGGTAGCAACCATCTTCCTTCTCCTTGTACCAGAGTGTGTGATCCCCTTCCCCTCCTGAACCTGGAGCAGGACGCAGCCTTTGCGGTGTTGACTGTTGCAGGAACGCAGCGGAGCTCTGCCACGCTGCCTTTTCAAGCTATAACCATTTTCCCTTGCATATGCCCAGGTTTGGATGCCAGTCCCCCGGCCAGTACTCATGAACTCACCATTCCCAATGATGTAAGTAAATCCAAGTTCTTTCTTGGTGTGTGTATGTGTGTATACACATATATATATTTATATCTCTGTATGTATATATATATGTATAAGCTGCAGGCATATGACTTTGTTAAATACATCTAGAGATGCCCCTTCACCAGGTTTACTCATGCCATTTGCAGTCTGCTGGAGATCAGCCTGCAGCATAAAGCACCCCTTGGACTTTATCCCATTGGTAGCTTTCCTAGTTACAGTCTTCCTTCATGCTCCTTTTCATTTCCAAGTGAACTCAGTGCTCATGAAACATGCCCAGTTGACAGCACTGGGAAGGGGAGAGAGCTCTTCAGCCAGCCCCGATCAAACTATAATTCCTTAGCTTAGCACTGGCAGATCTGCAATGTTTCTGCTCAAGTGTAGTTACTGGGAGGAGTAGGGGGGAAGTGTTGAAGAGGAGGTAAGTAAATAGTGTTTCTGATGCCACAAAGTGCCATGCTAGTGTCTGAAGGATGCTGCGTCTCGTCTTCATACTGGTGGCAGGTAGCTTTTGGGTCTTGTAGTAGGTAGGCATTGTGGTAAAGGGGATGTTGTAGTGGGGTATTTGCTGGGAGGAGGCTGGAGTCATGCTGGACACTGAGTGGTGTAAGGAGGGTACTTGGAGATGCTCAGGTGGGAGGAGGAGGGATGGAGATCCCAACAGAGCCAGCAGCTGGATTGAAGGTTCTTGGCTGGCCCACCGGTTCCGTGGGTTGATAACTATCCTGTGCTCAAATCATGATTGAGGCAAGCAGTCACATGGCTTCCAGTCTCTGTCCCCATCACCATCACTTCCAAGCTCCTTCAACCCATCCTCATCAGGAGTTTCTGGACTGGGTCAGGCAGCTGTTGCCCCTGCTTCCTGCTGTTCACTAACACACAGCAGCACAAGAGAGAGGCACTGAGCCTGGCTGCAGCTGCTGGGCAGCTCTGCTCCCCTGGGATGCAAGCTCAGGCCTCCTCCCACCCAAGAGACACAGCAGTGAAACAGTTTCTGAACATCTGCCGGCTGAAACCCTTGGAGATGCTTCACCCTGGGGCCAAGCACCACAGCAGGGCTCTGCAGAGGAGCCCATGGGAGATGGTGGCAGGGCTGATCATGGGTCTCCTTCTATCTGTCCAGCAAGGAGCCCCCTCTAGAATGGGGCTGCAGGGAGCTCTGTGAGCGCTCCTGAGGTTCCAACAACCATGTCTGTCAAGTCTGGGGGACCGTGGCCCTGGCAGCAATGACAGCATCTTCAGGAATGTCAAGCTACCCCTTGCAAAGGAGCCTTTCCTCCCCTCTAACACGTTGAGGGGCCTGCCGTGGGACTTGAGAGCACTCAGAGCATTCTCTCACTAAAAGCCAAACTCTCATCAGACCTGTGCAGCATTAAATGTCATCACCGGCATCTTTCTGCCTAAAAATGCCTCCTTAGCTCTGCCTCCTGTTGTTCTGAAAGCTCTTCAACATTTGCTGACACCTTCCCTGGAAGTGGAGGATGGGTTTGGGTTTCTTAAAGCAAAGGATCCACAGGTGTGTTTTAGTGGTGTAGTTCAGCTTGCAGTTGCACTGCAGTTCAAGGAAGTCTGATACCCATCTTGTTACTCCTCTGACTGTCTGGAGAAACTGGAATGCTGTGTGGAGATGCTTGGGTGTTGCTGAACATCTCTCCAAATAGCTTTGGCTCCTTGGATCTCTCCAGCAGTTTCCTGGCTGTAAGGGATTTTCATTTGCTGAAACATCTCTGAGCTATTTCTGCGCCTTGAAGACCAGGATAGGTGGCTGTTGGGCTGAACATCCCACTGCAGCCCCTGACATAGTTGATTCCCTTCCAGTGCTGCAGTGAGGTGGATAATTCAGGTCCGTATGGCACAAACCCTATGGTCTGACAACAGGACCAGTGAACATTTGGAGGAGCAATTGCTTCTACTTCTAGTCTCCACTTCTACAGTGACAGAAAGATGAATGTCCCACATATAAAATTACCTGGTGCAACTTTGGAAAGGAGCTTAAATGCTAGTGACCAAGAAAGGCATACAGAAACACCTCATGCCTCAGCTGATAAAGCTGGACATCTCAGTATGTGTTATCAAGCTGCGAAGGTGCTTGAGGGAACCATAGTTTGCTGCACGAAGAAGCAAGAGCAAAGATGAAGACCACTGAGGAAATTAAAGCCACTGAAGATCATTGAGGAAATTCAAGCCTCCAGCTGGCTCCAGTTTTTTCACAAGAGCGTGAAAGATGTTTTTTAAAGTAGGATTCTCCTCTTCTGCTGGTGTCACAGCCATGTGGTGCTCTCCTGTCAATGATGTACATACCGGCAAGCCCTTACATTGCACCAAAAGAGAGCTGAAGTGGGTAATAGAGGCAGTGAGGGTGTCCCAGCAGGGTAGAAGTGTGGGATGGGGTGAGCAACGTGAAACTATCAATGGTGTGTGGCTGCACCAGCTGATGAGGGGGCTCCTGGAGTTGGGCTGTCCCTGGGAAAGGTGGTAGGCTTGTTTTCTTCTGGTAATGCATCCTGTAGCATCACCTTCAGGTTTGCTGTGATTGGCAAAGGGCTAAGTGCGGAGCACAGTCTGAAACATGACTTACTTACATCCTCGTAAAACATTGACAAATTATTAGACTATGGAAATTATTATTACTGAAATCAGCCCAGTATAACACCTTGCCCTTCTTGAAGCCCTGTGAGATGCTGGGGCATCTTGTGCGGATAGCTGAAATTTGTCTCCCAAGGAGCAGGGCCGGGCAGGCTCCTGGATGTGTCCTGGGAGGACCGTGCTCATGTGCAGCTGGGATTTACCCCTGGGCTGTCCCTCTCATGTTTTCATGAGCATTAAGGTCACTCATGCCCCAGGGCAGAGGGAGGAAGGCTTCTAGCCGGAGCCGTGCAGTTGTGCTCACATCCTGCCTCTGACTGCCAGAGCTGTCGCTTCTCAGACCTTCCCTCCATGCTTTTTTTCTAGCTAATAGGCTGCATAATTGGACGCCAAGGGACCAAAATCAATGAAATTCGGCAGATGTCAGGAGCGCAGATCAAAATTGCCAGCGCCACGGAAGGGTCATCGGAGCGCCAAATTACCATCACAGGAACCCCTGCAAACATCAGCCTCGCTCAGTACCTCATCAACGCCAGGTGAGACCCCCCCACCGACCTCTGCTACCTCCCACCACAATCAAACCCATCCTGCTGGCCAGGTGGGAGCAGCACTCACTCCTGGCACTGTGGGCCAGGAGGGGTTTCCTGAGACCGTCTGGGACGGATGGTGGCTTGTTGAGACCTCTGAGTGGGGACCAGATGTCACCAACGGGACCTCTCCCCCCAGCTGGCACTTTGGCTGGGAACTGGGAGCTGCTTCGCTGCTGGTGGAGTGGTTGAGGGTTGTGCCAGTCGCCTGCCCACCCATGACCCTTGCTCAAGGATTTTGCTTGTGGATGGGCAAAATCGCCACCATCTTTCCCTGTGGACGAGGCAGGGGACGGGGACAGGGACGGAGCCAAGCTGGTGGTGGGAAGGCATCACTTGGGACCTGCTCTCTGGGATCCCAGCATCGCTTACTGCCACCTCAGAGCCTCTTCCTTGTGCTTCCAGGCCTCCCAAAGGCTTTCCTCCATCCAATGAAAATAATCAGTCCAATAAACGCAAGACATGGGAATGGCCTGATTGCTTCCTTTTCATGCTAAAAAGGTTGGCACAGAAGGACTTTGCAGGGGCCAAGCACCTCTGCCGAGGGGTGATGCTGCCTGTGCCACGGGGCACTGAGAGTCTTGCATAGGACTTGAGTGGGAGTGTGCAGGGAAGGCGTAGCTGGAGGGGGGTTGGGGACCAGCTGCTGCTGTGTGAGCCATGGCTGGGGTGCTCACACAGATCTGTTTGCCTGCGCCTATGGACTCGTGGATGGGGGGGCATAAGGGGGGACAGGGCCTTTTGCTGGCTTCGCGTCCACCTGGCATAGCCCTGCAAGCTGAGGCCACCCACTCCTCTGGGCCCTGCGTGGCTGGCAGAGCTAGTGCCACATCACCCGCTGCCATCAGGGTCCCGAGGGCAGAAGGCTGTTGTTGACTCCACTTGTTGATGTGTAGGCTGGGAGCACCACTGAGGTCTGTATGTGCTTTCTCCTCCTTGCACCCAACCCACCTCAGCTCCGACCTGCAACAGACCTCTACCATCCTATCCTGCCCCTCTGCCCCTCTGCCCACACCCATGGCACCTCTCCAACCGCTCAGGAGAGGGACAGGGCCAGCCCTGTACCCACGGGCATGGCCAAGTGGCTTTCCCTGCAGCTCCTTGCCAATCCCCTCCACCTCTTGAGACAAGAGAGAGAAAGAAAAGAAAAACGAGCAGCTCTTCATTACTGGGAAGGGCTGGCTGACCTGCACCCTGTGCTGTGGCAGAGGCAGAGATGACCTGGCAGCAGGCAGGATAGGGCACAGCTCAGCCTCTCCCATGATTTTGAAAAGCAGAGCAAAATGAAGAAGCTGGGGGAGCTGGGACCTCTGCCTGTCCTCCACGGGAGGGATGCTTGTAGAAGTGAAGTTGTGTGCTGATATGTCTCCTACCAGCACACCTGGTGGGTGACACCTTTGCCACGATGCGGTGCCAGGGCCGGGCATTATCTGGCAGCAGCAAGGAGAGGGGAAGGCAGCCGCCCCTTGAGAGCTGGCTCCATTCTCCAGCTCCCCATGCCCTCCATGGGCAGCCCCAAGCTCCGTGCACTCAGGCCACTCAGGGATGTTCTGCTCCTGGTCTGAGCAGGGCATGGGCAAGAGGAGGAGTACTGTCCTGCAGGGTCTTCGTTTTCTTTTCTACTCCAGTTATTAAGCGNATATATAAATACTCACACATATACACACACTGGAATGTTGCTTTATGAGTTCCTTACTGTGCTCCTGAGGCTGCTCCCAAACTCTTTGGTTATAGTCCTTGTTTTAAGCGTACAGTGTTCATCTGCTTTTTGCAGGGTGGGGCGGGGGGGTTGGTTTTTTTTCCACTGGCGAGACTTCAGAAGATGATGGGGTCTCTGGTGTCAGTCTAGCATAGGTACTTACACGTTTGAGTTGACCTTGGCGGTACTTGCTGTAGCCTATGGACGCGTGACGCCACCCAGAGTTGTGCGTGCTCCAGAGTACTTAACTTTTCTCACTGTTCTTCCTTTGATGCTTCCTCTTTGTTCACTTTGCTTGTCATGGCTCATCTTTGCGACCTTGAATCACTGCCCTCAGGGTAAGACTTAGTTTTCACCCCATGTTGTTTGCAAAGCACAACGTGCAGGAGCCAAGCTAACATGCGTGCACGGGTTCACCCACAGACTTCTCCCTTTGGAGCATGGCAGGGTCCCGACAAACCATTTTCCATGCTAAACAAAGGGAATCACACACAAACACATACACAAAAAAGGTCCTATTTTTTAACTAATGAGCAACTGGAAGTGGGAAGAATTCAGCTGTATGGGTTTCACAACACCAGGGGCCTTTGAAAGCACTCTTTTGACAATCCCCATGAGCAAAACCCTTGGATGATAGCTCAGGAAGCTCTGTGAGCCGGCTGTGTTTGTCGTTGTTTGTGTTCAATAAATGTAAGTGCAGCTCTGCTACCAATGGGCTCTGACTGTTCTTCTCCTGTGTCGCCCCGCCGTCTCCAGCCCCATCCTTCCCTCTGCAACCTTCCACTCATTTTTGGCTGCCTAGAGGATAGGTGGGGGTTGTATACATAACTTCATCAGCAGCATCATAGTTATTATTAGCAGCAGTAGCATCACCATCATCATATTTTATTTTATTTAGGGAAGGTCCCCATGAGCATCGCACATCGTGATTGATTCTAAGCTTTCTTTTTTTAAAAAGGGAGGGTACTTGGCTTGCATAATGCTTTGGTTTTCCCTAAGATTAATTTACCAGTTGTGGTATGACAACAAACTGTCCCCTTGTCTGGACAGATCTGCCATGTCTATGTCCCACACCCTTCCCCAAGACCCTCTATGCCCAGCCCTGCCTTCTGGTTCCAGGGTTTACTTTTCTCTCCTGCCTCTCAAGCAGGGAAACAAATGTATTTTTCATCTGTCACTTTCCTTATGGTACATGTTTTTCCTCTACTGCAAATGAGAGGATTGTGATATATACCATGTCCCCAAGCAGCTAAAGCGGCCATAAGAGACATTTTTGCACTGTACCACATGGGAAATACATGTTTTTCCAGGTGAACCCCAGAACTTCATGGCCTCTCCCTCTCTGCCTCCCTTGGTGGCAGCTCCCTCCCCTTCTGCCGGGATGCTGGACTGCTGCTCCTGTTGCCAAAGCTGACTGCTCAGCACTCACAAATTAGGGCAGTGGGGACCCTGAGTGATGCCCCTGAGTCAGTGGAGCCAGAGATGGGCAGGGGGGTATGGTCTCCAGCCCTAGTACAGGGGCTGGTGCAGCTGCTCAGTGGCTGGCAGGGATGATAGAATGGCTTGGAGAGGACAAAAGGAGTGAGTTTGTGTGACCAGGACAGCCCATGCCTGCTCTCAGCATGTATCAGGCAGCATCCTCACCGCTTCTTAGAGGTCTGTTTTCCCAGCCCAGGAGTCCACTGCTGGTAAAGCTCTGGAAAGGTGGAGGTGGCTGCCGTCCCCTGCTGCTGAGCACAAGCGATTTGCTCAGCCTAGGTGTTGTAAAACCCGTGCGTGGTCAGCTATCTGGAGCATTTCAAGCCTCTGCATCTAAAGGTCCTTCCAGCTCCTTCATAAGATGCTTTGCTGCCCATTCCCAACCCCTTGCTCTGCTCTCCCTGGCAGTTTGGATTCAGCCGTGCCTTTCAAGTGCAAGAGCCAAACACATTCAAACACATCCCTTTATTCCCTATTCAGTGGAGCACAGGTACTTTGGGCAGTGCTACAGGGGATCAGGTGGAAGCAGTCATCTCCCCTGGGAGCATCCTCTCAGTATATTCATGCTATTGCTGGAGGAGGGAGGGAGCCCAGGCACCAATGTCTCCCCCAAGTTGCTGACTGGCCAGAGCAAGCAGAGAGCCACCTGCCAAGGTGGTAAGTCAGCTGTGGACAATGGGCACTCTTCACCCTCTCCTGTTCCTCACTCTGCTCTAGCACAAGTATTTTTTGTTGAAAGAACAAAATAGCTGTGAGACCCAGCATGAAAGTTACCACCCATCAGCCTGCCAAAGCCACCCCAGCGGCCTGGGTGGGTGAGTCCAGGGCATGTGCCAGCCAGCAAAAGCTCCACATCCACTGCCACCACCTTCAAAGCAGAGCAATGGCAGCCAGTGGCCTGTGGTGATGCCCCCTTCAGAGGGGAAGCCAGCCCATCCTGTCATGGCTCAGCTCTCCCATGGACAAGCTGGAGCATGAGGAAATCTTGCAGTTGATGGAGATACATGGAAAGCAACCAAGGTGCAGCTTGCTGCTTCTTGTGCTGCTTTCTTGGCATGCAGGAGCACTTGAAAGCTCTGGCACACAGGGCACAGTCAGAAATCAGCAGTGGGATCATGTCAACTGAGAAATCCATCACAAGCCAATGTCTTTGTGGGGTTATACATCTGTAGGAGGCTTGCGTCCTGAGGAAGGCTGGGGACCTGAATAGTGTGCTAATTGCAATGAATGTGGAATGGCTTTGCACGGGGACCTGCAATTCCTGCAGATGGCAGCTGCCCTGAATTTCTTTGCTGTCTGCGTGCTGTGCTCCCCGTGCTATTCCCCACCTCCACTGAGACTGCACTGCCCGAAATAGAAAACACCAGATTGGGTCTGCCAGATGCAACTGAGCTCAGAGGCTGCTCGAGAGGAGGAGCAGGCTGCAGCAATCCATTGCCAAGGCCACTGAACCTGCAAATAACATCCCTCTCTGGGTACCATCCCCTTCCCAGTCTGCTGCAAGACGTCTGTCACCCGGTGAGACTTGTGCCTGCCAATAAAGCCACCACAGGAATTGATGATGAAGGAGGGGAGGTCAGATGTGAGCATGGCTCTGGCAGAAAGGCAGGTGTCCGAGCTGTTTGTCAAGCTGCAGGCTGCAGCAAGGACCTAAACTCATTGGAGCTCTCTGGTAAACAGTGCAGAGGGATACAGGAGGGCGAGGGGACCATCCCAGCAGCAGCAGTCACCTTGCAGCAATGCTACATTCCTGCAGCCTCGGCTCTGTATGGAGCCAAGTCTCAGAAGTTTTCCAGTACCTATATAAAAAGCAACGCTGCTTCGGATGTGTGTTTTTAAGGACTGTTGCTAAAATGTGCCGTCTTGGAGGTCAGAATATAGGACTGGATTTTACCTTTTCCCTGTGGCGTTTCAGCTCACTTCATCCAAATGATGTCTACTTGCTTGATCATTAAATCTTGAGATACATCCAAGAGACTTGAGCAGGCAAAGGAATATTGATGTGCCAAACCAACCACAATTCTGCTTTTTGCTCTGACAGGATGTCTTTATGTTTTAGCTATCTGGGGACCATTTCTAATAGAAAAAAGACACTTGAGCCACTCTAGCTGGGAAATGCCAGTCCTCCTGCAAATTAAGCTAGGGGTTTCTCAACCTGGGCAAAAAATCGCAAATCTATGCTGTGTCCTTACAAAGCAAATGTTCACCTCCTGTTGCTCAGGAACCCCCTCAGTGCAGAGAGAGAGATACAGCCCTGCCTGATACCTCTCCCCACTGCTATTTAGATTTTAGAGGGAGCAGGAAGGAGTTAAAGCCCTTCGCTGTGGGGCTGGAGAGAGGAGAGACTGTGGAAAGCGTTGTGTGGGATCCTGCATGGGAGGACGTAGTGAAAGATGCAGTCGCAGTGCTGTGGATGAGGCATCCCTTCTTCTGACATTACCTTTGACTCTGATCCTCATCCTTGGGGTCACATTTCTCAGGTTATTTTGCAAATTAAAAAACAAACAAAACTCCAGTGTTTGGTGGGAATCTAGCAGTTTACCGTAATCTGGGCTTGAGTGAGGCCTGAAGAAAGAGATGTTTAAACAATTGCAGCATCTCCTGGGAACATGTTGATGACAGCAATGATAACAACAAAATCACAGGAAATGTATCAAACTCGGCTTTGATTTCTTTGATATGACTTAAAGGGTAATTTGATGGGGTTTTTTGGAAGGAACCTCAAAGTTTGGCTTTTACTTGTGTTACGTCTTGACTTTGCATTTTATATGAACTTAAAATGCTCCAGTAGTGTATCCACAGCCATGTTACTGCAAAAAATATAAGCACATTTCTAATATTGAAGTGAATATTCGATGCAAGGTGAAAGTTACAGTTAACAGGATAGCTTTAATGCATTCCTTTTCTATCTCAAAGCAATGCATTTTACCCAGACAGAATGATTCAACATTTCTGGAAGTAACCAACACAGTATTACACATTTGAAGTCTTTGGGGGTGGTTGCTTTGTGGGAAATTGTTACTTTGGCAGGAAAGTATTAGTCCAATGCCTCCCCCAGCCCCCAGAGCACTGTGGCTTTCCATCATATAGGGGCTGGCTAAGGTCTGAGCTCTTGGGCTTCAGCTGAATGTTTCCACTCACCCTTATATCCTTTCCAGGTCATACTCCCAGAATTAAGTGTTTGGACTTTTGTTATATGCATTTTTTTTCTTTAACTGTATTTGCAAATTGAGTACATAATGGGGTTGAAAAAAACACCAGAATGTTTCCCCTAAGGGAAAGTCACTTTCATCAGGGAAAGTCTTTAAATTTAATACTCTCTTTTAGTTGTAGGGATTTTCTTACGTATTCATTCTAGTCACTTTTAATTATGTTAATTTCAAGCTTGTGGTGCATTAGCAAGGGTAATTTCACCCCTCCAGTGCTGGTAGAGGTAGGGTTTCAGGGGGACCACTCTGTTGTGGGAGAGATGGATCCTTAAGTTCATTTTCTCCTTGGCCAGAGGGGTGGAAGGATGCAGGCTTATTGTGTGCAGGCTTAGCAAAAACCTTTTCTGACATCTTTCTCATGCCATCTGGGGAAGACGAGCGCCCAGCAGCCCATCTCCCTTAACCCTGCCTGGCTGCATCCCCCAGCCCCGAGGAGGGGTCCCCGAAATGGGCCCTGGGCCCCTCTCAGGCTGGGCACTAGGTGTCCCCCTTGACCAGCTTTTCACAGGCAGCCTGCTCCAGCCCTGGTTGGACCAGCATTTGGATTTCGGGCGCTCGACCAGCGATGGCATCCACCTAGCAGGAAGCTGGCACTCTGTTCCACTGCGGGAACAGTCCCATAAGTGCTGGGACCTTCATGGACGGCTTGCCCATCTAGGCAAGCACTCATGACTAGTAGCTCCCTTGGCCATGGATGTCCCCACGCTCTCCAGTTACGGCGGTCGCACCAAGGAATAACGTTGGTGGCACAAGGCCCCACCTTATGCTGGTCCAAGCCTGTTCCATCTCACTGGCACTTCACAGCAGAAGGACAAAGTTTTGCTAGAGTGGTCCCTCAGGGTCTCCAGTTCTCGCAGTCCCCAAGGCGGTCAGCACATGTGGGCAGGAGTCCCCAAGGTGGTCAGCTCACAGCACGAGCAGCTGCAGCTGGTGTGAGCGCAGAGCAACGCAGTAAAGGGACTTGCAGAAAGGTCACAGTCTTGGTGTAATTTGCCTCTTCCCATGTTGGATATCACAGGGAGCTGGGGCTCTGCTGAGAGGGTTATTTTTGCTTTCCCTTAAAAAAAAGAAACAAAAAATGCAGCTGTGGATCTCGATCCACTGTGCTATGCGTCAAGCCCCAGGCCTCCATCCAAAGGGTAACGTGGCAGCGGCTTAGAGGAAGTACTGAATGTACCAGATGTGCGACTCGTTCCATTCCAGATGTGCAGCCCCCCTACCACTCCACCTCGGCACAGTTGTCCTACAAAGAGGAACAAGAGACACCAGATCAATCAGAAAGCATCCCACAGATTAAATCTAGCCAAGAGCAAAACTGGACTGACTCTGGATTCCCGCAGCCCTGTTTAGGCAGTTTAACTGCAGGGACAACTCTTCCCAGAAGCGATGCTTCTGCCAGCTCTGCATATGGGCAACAAAGCCAGATAGGAGATGAGTGAGACAAAAATGGAGCAGCAGGAGGAGGCTTTGCTTCTGAGCCCCATGCTGAACTGTGGCCTGTTGCTGATTTAAAACACACATTTCTAGAAAGAACTGCTTTGATCCTGAAAGGGAAAGCTGGTACGTGCATGAGGACTCAAGCATTTGAAGCACTCCTGGGGTGCTGTATTCTGGTTCCCTGTGGACAGTATCTTACCAGTATTATTTATTCCTGGAGGAAAGCCTGTCTAAGAGCATTTTCATCTGGACCAAAAAGGAAATGAGCAATACTTGGTTCTGGAGCCTCTCTGGGGCTTGGTACTTCAGAGGAGACTCCGGGATGTGGGATGTCCCAGGAGGCACAGTGGCACAGTGGTGGTGGGCCACCAGCCAGCTGACTGTAGCTTTCTGAGCTATGATTAGCTCAGAAAGAGTGGGCTGGAGGGATGGAGCAGCATTACTCCTGAATTCAGGGTTGCATGTTGACTCCCATAGAGTTGAGCAACAATGGGAATCTCACAGGATTTCCCAGTGCAAAGGAGAGCAAGACAGCTTCATGACCAGCTCACCCAAAAGCTCTCATTGACTGGTGAGATAGGTGGGGTCCTTCAGGGAAGAGCTCCCACTCAGACATTGCCATGATGTACCCAGAGGCTATTGCTGCAGCCGGTGCTGTGGTCTTCCTAAGGGACCCTGTTGAGTGCTACTCAGCACACAGCCAGGCTCCCAAATCTCTTTTGGGAGTGCTGCAGTGGGAACAGTGAGCTGCTGCTCACTGCCTATAAAGGGCCAGTTAAAGATGCAAACCCGACTCCCCAGAGAAGCTGTCACTTCTGTTTAAAACAATTTTTCAGTCCCATAGTAGTATTTCTTGTCTTGCTTTTCGTAGATTTCCCTTCCAAATATTTCAGGCTGCAATGCAATGATTTCAAGATGCACAGGTTGGTGTAGCACATCTTTAAATGCAACGATGCTCAGAGGGGTTTTTCGAACTGACAAAAAGCTCATGTACTTGCACTTGTGTACCTGAGATACAAGATTCAGTCTGTGATGCTTGTCCCCAACGTGCTGGGGCAGCCTGGGGCCACATGACCCTGGCTCTTTGTTGGCCAGAACATGGGCAGGGTGGTTTTTTTCCCCTTAGTGTAACACCAGGCACAAAACCTACTCACAGGCCTTCTACTGTTCACAGGTAGAGATGGGACAGGGGAGTGCACCCTTCCCCAGTGGTCCTGTCCTGGCTACTGGCTCCTGACCCTCAGTTCCAGGCCTTGATGTACTTGACCTTGCGTATCACCCCCAAAACTTGCTTATGGCATCTTGATCTCCTCAGTCACCATCCTCACAGCCATGAATGCAGGGCAGAGAGAGGCAGGCTGGCTAGCAGGGGCAATGCTTGGCCAATGGACATCCTGCAGCATGGAGCATGGGGTCGAGGCATTTTCCCTGCACAAAGTCTATGGCCTTGATACATTCAGATGGCTCCTCTGGAGCTCCCAAAAAGCTGCTCTCAACACCCAGTGAGACCCCACAAGGCAAGCCAACAGCTCACCGGGCAACCACCTCATCTCACCCAGCAGCCCAGGGTGCTCGCATAGGATGTGCTTGGGTGTGAGCTCCCGTGGCAGAGGGAATGTAGTGTTGCCTTGGTGTAGCAGAGCTTAGCCTGGCCTTGGCTTGACCAGGCTTGGCCTTCGGTGTGCGGGTGATTTCAGCATCATGCTGGAGGGTTTCTCAGGGCATTGTGCAGGGTCCCATGTCTGTATAGCCCAAGGCACGGCTGGGGCTGGGAGGGGGAAGCACTGGCGTTGGGGACTTGGCTAAGCCCTGACCATCTCTCTTGATTGACCGTCTAGCTCTCCAGACCCTGATCTCCATGGGAGGAACACCTTCACCGCTTGACCGGAGCACCGCAGCAGACGTGGTGCCAGTAGCTGATGCTTGATTCCCCCTGAAGACGCTGCCAGCTTCCTGTGAGCTTCTCCCTCTCCTCCGTGGCACCCTCTGGGCCAACTCCCAGAAGCCCCCTGCCAATGTCTGCGCAGACCCTGCTCCCATGGCTGTGGTATGGGGCAGCAGCGGGAACAGGGGGCCTGAGCAGCAGCTGGCAGGGGGACAGCAGCTTGCAGCCAGCGCACAGCAGTACCTGCTTCTGCAAGCGAGTATTTCCCCATCGCCCCCCTCTGAACTTCTTTATCACCCCCTACTCCTTTGCTGCTTTGCAATGTATTTCGTGGGTTATTTGTGTAACTGCAATAAAGCTTTTGTTGCTTGAGGTGTCTTCTGTGGTTATTGGGAAGAGGTTGGGGTGAGGGTCCCCAGTGGGTATGCGTGCTGCACAGCTGGAAAAGCAGAGGCTTAGGCAATGAGGTGTCCACAGGGAGGGTGGTGGGATACTGTGGGGAAGCCCAGCAGTGCAGAAGCTTCTGTCACCCCAGAAGGGTTAATGGGGAAACTTAGCCCACACAGCCTATGAAGCAAACCACAACCGGCTGGAAAAAGGGCCTCAGAGCCCTGGCTCTGTTCTGCATCAGGAAATTATCCCACGTGGGAGCAGGGCTGCCAGGAGGGGAGGGGGAGTGGGACATGGTGAGCGCTGCAAAGAAAATCCAGAGCTTTCCCCGAAGGCAGTGACAGCCGGGATTCATTATCCCTGAGGAGACATGTTTATAGCAAGCGTGAGTCACTGCCTGGCCCCCGGATGGGAGCAGCCCACAGCAGGGGCCGCCAGCAATTAGGAGAGGGTACGCGCTGCCCATCCAGACATACACAAGGGCAGTTCTCAAGCTAGCCCCCTGAGGCTGCCACATGCCAGCCCTGGACCCTGGAGGAGACCCAGCACTATTTCGGGCTGCATCAGAGTGTGTGTTTTCTCCAGGATGCTTCATTCCTCACTTGGGAAGCAATGCCGCATGACCAGCCCTGGCAGAACCTCTCCATGCCCACTTGTGTCCAACGCCCTGAGTATGGCATCTTGTCCCATGATGATCAGAAATGGAGTTTCCAGTCAACCCCTCCGTTCTGCCTGTCATCCTCATGCAGCTAGGGGGATCTCCATCCTCAGCTGGTCCATCCTCAGGGCTGAAATGAAGCCAGACAAGCAGAAGAAGCTTTGCCTGCCCAGACCTCTGCCTTGTGGGGAAACAAGGGCAAAAATGCCTATTTCAGCCTTTTTTCCATTTTGAGTTTGATTTTCCACAGTGCACATCACCCCTGCTCTGGTTTGGCCCCGCAAAGGCGCTGTGGGCAGGCAGGCAGGCAGCCCCTCTGGGTTTCTGCAGCTGTCTGAGTTCAAGCGTTTCTGCCAGAGGCTGCTTTTCACTCCTGCTCCCCAGAGAGCACTAGCCCCAAATCTGTATGGGTACTGGTGCTTGCCCCAAGAACTTCCAAGAGGGAAATCATCCTCCTCCTGTCTGTGCTATCCCTGGCACCTTCTTCACTGCCCCATGGCTGATCACAATGACCCTGCATGGAGGTATCAGCCCATGCCACCACCTGAGGATGTCTTGGTCAGCTTGTAGTCAGCATCACAGACCCACGGGCAAAAAAGATGCTAATTCTCAACCTATCCCACAATCTGTATCTCAGAGCATCCCTGGCAGGAAGAGCCACCCTTCCCAGCTTGCAGAAAGCCGAGGGGTTTCCACAGTAAAAAGTCAGCTGGTGCCATCCTCAAGGGTGTGCTTTTAAGGTTCTGGTACCACCCTTAAAAGCATCTTGCTGAAATGGGAATTTGCCTAGAAAAAAAATAATTTTGCTCCTGCTCTCCTTCATGAATATCTTTATTTTAGAGGAGGTGACACAGGCACTGAAGATGAACACTGCTACTCATGCCAGCTCCCATACCAGTTTGTCGGTGCCCAGCAGCCAGCCTGGCTCAGGGAAGCCACAAAGCCACTTCGGATGTGCAAGTCCATGCCTGGCACCCACTTTTCACTAAAAAACAAGTTTTCTGGGTTTCTTCTGCCCCAACAGCTGGTCATATGCTTTGGCTTAGAGAAAAAACCCTGCCCCACTCCTGTCCCATTCCTCAGAGCAGCGGCACAGAGGAGACCTTCCCAACTGAGTCATCAACTGTCACCAACTGAGAATGATGCTCGGGGAATCTTGGGCCAGCCTGGGTCAGGACTCCTTTCACACCTCCCTGTAATCCACAGGCTATTCATGAGCACCTTGCGTGGCCATGCACCCCTACATAGTCACTGGAGACACTTCAAGAGATTGAGACAGCCCGTGCTCGAAACAGCCCTAGGGAAGAAGCTTATTGAGCAGATGGGATGCAGACACCCCACACCCCTCATTGCATCCAGCCTGCTGCTGCATGGCAGCTGGTTGCAGATCTCAGTGGCTTCCTCCTGAGAGGATGTTTGGAGATTGGAAACAGCCTGTTTACCTTTGGCTGTTCCTCTAAAAAAATGCAGCAGTGAAGAAGAGATGCCTATCTTTATGACCTGCTGGGATTTCCCTTGCTACAGCTTGTGCTGGGGCCCTCTGGTCTGCTATCTCTTCTCCAGGTTTTGCTTCTGCTCCAGGATGGAGCAGCTCTCCTTGTGTGCCATGTGCTCCAGCCCCCTAGCTTGCTTGGTGGCCTTGTACCTTTTAAAAAGTGGCTGCTTCTGTTTCTTTGCAGAGGGGTTGTGTTGGAGACCTCCGTGGTGGGGTGCCTGTCCACAGGACCAAAGGCTATCCCCTAGTCAAAGAGCTCTGCTGCTCTTCCTCTGTGATGCCGCTGAAGGTCAGCTGTCTTCCTTGCTTCTCCTCCAGCTGAGCATTGTTGCTGCAGTTTCAGCCATGGCTAAGCACAGAGAAGGGGAAATAGGCTTGAGAACAGCAAAATGGATGGATGGTTTACATTTGCTCTTCAATGTCTGCAAAATATCTGAGAAGGATGCCTGGCACTCCTCAGAGTGGGCTGGGAAGATGTCCTTGCCAGGAATGGTAGCTGACTTGTTTTATACTTCTAGGAAAAGGCCGCAGGCTGGATCTGGCTCTGGTGTAAAGGGAACTCAACTGCAAGCCTTACTGCATCCTAGGGCTGCTCTTGAAGGATGCAGCCACCCCAGAAGCTGTGAAGGCTTCTGAAGTGACATAGTGAGTATAAACAGTGCGTGCTGAAAAAACTAGGAGAAGGAACAGTCTGGGCATGGGCTAACAGTGACCTTGGGGAGTTAGCCCCACGTGCAAGCTCCTGGGTAGGGGCGGGTCATCTCTCTGAAAAACGTGGAAAGGGGGTTGGCTGGCTCTGCACTGCACTGTGCCATGAAGCCAGCTGAGGTACATTATCTTCTGGAGGGTATCCAACAAGCATGATAGACCTCTAGGCTTCCTAGGACTTTGGGGGCTTGCTGCCAATGTGGGAGGAAAATTAAAGCATGTTTAGGGGAGTGGAGAGCGCTCAAGAACAGGCAGAAATGAAGTGAAAAGCAATTAGGGGTGGTCTTTCGGCTCTATGGGAGAGATGAGCACCTCTGCAGCTTGAAAGAGAAGACATGCTGGTGAAAAATGGTTGAGGGATAAAAGGAGAAGCACGGCACTGTGTGGCCATCATGGCTTTTGCTGTGTGGTTTCAGCAGGGGACAGGGAGTGCTGCCTGCCTTGTGCCACTCCTTCCACCAGATTGCTGGGACCAGTCCTGGGTGCTCTGGTGCAGCAGTGAGCTACCAAGCATCCACATGGATGCAGAGAAGGGGGCTTAGAATGGCTGTAATCCATTGCAGAGGAAAACCAGGTTTTATGCCTGGGTAGCTCATCTCTTTGCAGTTTGGTGATGCAGGCTGGCTTGGGTTCTGCAAACCACAGGGCAAGTGAGGATTGTGCCACCCCATGGTGTGGGGCCAGGCAGGAGTCAGTGCTTCCAGTCCCCCCAGCTGGAGCCAGGGCTGTGTCTGGCAGCTGCTTGGATGTTCCTCGAGCACCCAGCACCTCTGTTCCCCAGAAAGATGTGCCCTGCCCAGCCCAGCGAGGATGCTCTGTTCCCTGGGAACTGCCCAAGCGACACATTCTATTGCAGAGAAACAGAAAATATTCTTGGCTCGACTACCAGAGGGCTTAGCATGTGTTTTTCCACCCAGTTTTCATGCTGTGTCTGATGTATGTGCTCCACGAGAGACTATGAGGGAGAGGTGGGTGTTCTGTCCCCAGGACTGGGAGTGGCATGTCCTGGAGTGCTGCTGACACCACGCGAGCTGGCTGGGACAAGCACAATCGCCCGCCAAGGGCTCAGCCTGGAGCTGGTGAGCAATGACCCTCAACCATCAACCTCTCCCGTTGTTTCTTCTCTAGGTTTGTCATAAAACCAGACCACCCCCTCACAGTTTTGTTTTCTCCAAGAACAGGGGGACGCTGCAGGTCTTGTTGAGCTTTGGGATGTTTCTGTTTTCTGAGTGAAAAAGCATGTTTTCCCTATAGGAAAGGAAAAAGAGCCTTGAAAAGGAGCTTTGCTTTGTTCACCTTCAAGATTCCATGTTGAGGAGTATCACAAGCAGTATCCTGGACATCCCAGCATCCTGTGGCACCCCCAAGAGGAAACCACCCCTGTTGGAGCTGGGAGAGAGGAGGGGGACAAGGTGGGGGGGCCCAGAAAAGGAGTCAGAAAGTGTTATCTCTCCTCCAGCTCCCAAGCTGCATCCACAGCTCCCCTCTCACTCAACTTGTTCTTCTTCCCTAAGAAGCTGAGCCAAGCTTTCCCACAGAACCAGACAGCTATTAGGGAAATATTATTGCCAGATGGTTTGTTTTTTCCATAAGACCAGAGGCCAGCATGAGGTAACGGGAAAAATATTAACCCGCTCCACACTGGCCTGGGTGTGGGGTTGTGGCTTTGCTGAGGGAGCTGTGCCACATCCTGGCTGTGCCAGCATGCAAGGGGTCTCCAGATGGGGAGGGGAGGGGACAGGGGGGAACGCATGCCCCACGTGCTCTGGACCGGCTCTTGGACTGGTGGTGGCCCTGTGGAGTGGCTTCGGAAGGCTGTGATGGGGAAGGGAAGAGCATGTCCCTCAAATGTGCTGGAAGGGAGGGATAGATGACCACAGCACAGGCCAGCTCAAACTGGTAAGTGCAGAGCCCAGCTGGCAAGCTTCATGGCAGAGAAGTTCACACCAGGCCAGATGAATCAGCGATTCAAGCAGAGGATAAGCGCTGTGTCTTGGCGCCATCACCCTGTCTTGCAGAGTCTTTATGAGCGCCAGGCAAAGGAAAGGTGCCAAGGCCACTTTTAGTAGGGATGTTAAGGGATTTGGAAGATGCAGAATGGCATGGGTTGGTTCTTCCACTGCATCTTTTTGCAGGCGGGTGGATGAGTGTGAGACCTCCTCTGGTGCTGCTAAGCTTGCTCTATGCCCATGATACGATGCTTGCAAGGTGCCGCCAAACTGTGCTGCTGTGCTGGGAGAGGTGATGCTTTACTGCTCAGAGGGGCTTTCTCCACTGCCTCATCCTGCAGGCATCTCCTGCAGAAAGCTAAATGATCATGTGCAGAAGCACCATAAGCCACAGGTTCCCACAGGGTTTGTGGTTGGCACAGTGCTCAGCTCAGACCCTTTATGAATGGGAGACATGGGACAGCCAGTGGTGATGCAGCTGAGCCATGGACGAGCTGGTTCATGACTTTGAGGGCCAAGTTCCTACAGCCAGCCTGAGGAGGTGCAGCCTGTGTTAACCAGAGCACATGGAAACCTCGCCTAGCAAATGCACTCACCATCCCAAACACTTAGCAAGTCTTGGGTGCTCGTGTCCCCTGGAGCAGGAGAAAGATGATACAGCTAGTTGGCAGGAAGGATGCTGGTACGCTTCATCTGGTTGCAACCAGTGAAATTTCAGTGCTGATTAATTATAGCATCCTGCAGGATTTTGTGCAAGGGCAAAGTAGCCCCAGGTGCAGAAGACAGAGCTGAAAACCTGGCACTTGGTCCTTCCCTGCTTTCCAAAGCACCCTTTGGTTATGAGCGTGCTAGCAGGTTCAATTCTGGTTTTGCCCAGGGGAATTACTTTCAGCTTATTTCCATACTTCCTATGAAAGGAGCATTTTCTGTTTCTAAGTGGACTTGATTAAAGAGAATTGAAAGAAAGGTTGCATGAAAGAGTTAATAGCAGAAAAATGGAGCAAACTCATTCTTTTCTCAGTCTGTGGGAGGAGAAAAAGCGAAAAATTCTGTCCCAAGTGCACTTTTTTTCCTTGCACCCTAGTTTGGTCTGGAATTGGACTAAAAGTTTAGTGCTTGCTGTGCAATGGGGTGCTGTGGGCTGGGACCTAGAACAGAGAACATGCCCGCAGCCCCTGGGGCATGCAGGAATGGCTCTCTCTAGGGATGCCAGCTCCATACAGGTAGATGGAGGAGGTTTCCTACTCCTGGAAGACATGGTGTGGCAGAGCTCTAAGACTCAGTTTCCTTGGCCTCATTTGAAAAGGGAGAGGGGACATACTTCATGGGCATGTGCCTCTAGATTTTGGGACATGATGGCATGCTGCTAGGCCCAATGATTGCAGTACCCCTGGGGTCAGCTTGCAAACTATCAGCTGGATTTTTTTCCAAAACTAGTTCATGCTTTTGCAGGGAAACGGTCTTTTCGGGGAGGCTGCTGGCTGCTGGCCCTGGTTTAGCACCACAGACCTGGAGAAGGCTTTTGAAGCTGAACGTGGATCCAATCAGATGGGACGGTAATGAGGATGTGTCTGGGACATCACACCTGACAACAGCCCCTGGGGGCAATGAGTCCCATCAAGGTGGGGGGAGTTCTGCCTTTCCAGCTCCCTGTGCCAGGCTGCACAGGGTCCGACAGACTGCAACTGTGCAAAGCCATATATAGTCAGCAGACACCTTATACAAACCATACTGTTATCATTATGTCTTTGCTGACATGGCTGACCAGCCTCTAGCTTGCAAGGCTCTGTGGAGTGGCTGGGTTCTTCCCAGGGTGGATGTGCTTTTCCCTTCCCATAAGGAGGGGAAATATCAGCTCTTCTGCTGCTTAGGGTAATTGCCTGTGAAACAAGGAGAGAGAGGAAGAGATAAAGCAAAGAGGAAATGTCTCTGGTGCGCAGATTCACAGGATGCCTCTGCTGACTGATGCATGAAGACAGACCCTACCCAGCACACCCCTTCCTGGGATCATGTGGCTGGTTTTCAAAATCCTAGGCAAGCTCCCTCAAGGGAGCCCCAGGGAGGCGTGCTGGAGAGCCAAATCAGGTCTGACCCCCATGAACTGGGGGTCATGCAGCAGGATTTGTCCCTGGACACACTTGCCCTCTTGGATTGCATCAGCAGTAGGTTTAAGATGCCTTGAAAATTTGCCTTTCAGTATCCTCATCTCCTGGTGTTACCAGCACAGCTCTGCAAAGTCCACACATCTCTGTGCCTGGGTGGTTATTTACAACAGCCAGGTTCACACTGGCACTAAAGTTTTTCAGCAGAGGGAAAAAACAAACCAAAGACCTGGCTTTTTGGGGACTGGGGTGACTCTTTCCACTCCCAGCACAATATAGAGTTCTGATCCACATTTTAGTGTCCAACACTGCCCTCCCTGCCTCCAAGAAGGAACCCTGCTGGTCTGGCTGCCCCTCAGCCAAAGCACATGGCACCCAAAGCCTGGAAGGAGCGGCAGGGACAGGGTGCAGGGATGCCCAGCTACAGTCCTGCCCCTCCTTGAGACCACCAGTTTCTCCTCATTCCTTTGTTTTAACATCAGCTTCCACAGATGCACAGAAATGTCTGTTGCTATGAAAAACACTGTCTGCTGTGCTGCTGTGTTTACGAGGCTTCAATTCAGTACAGTCTGTGGGTTTTCGCCACTGACTTTGGATGTTATTTACCCAAAGAGTCATTATTTGATGCATCTGCCTCAATAGTGTGGGCAGGCTACCTCATTGATGGAATTATAATCTGTGGAGCTACAGCATTTCTTTTAGTTGCCTCAACTTGAGGCAATTTACTGCAGCCAAGCCTACAATGTTTCTTCTGATCATTCACACAAAAATGTGGCCAGAGTGTGAAAGTCAGGATGGTGGAGGTGGCAGCCAGTCCTGTGTGGCCTCACGAAGCAGTGTGGCAGGTCTCCTGCTGCTTTTGTGCAACCAGCTTGTGTGCTTATCACTTACACTGGCTGGGTTTGTGCTGTCAACTCTTAGAGCTGTTCTGGTCTTGTGCTGTCCTGATCCTATGTGCTTCCACCAGTGCAGATCAACCCTTTCCCTGGGTTTCACTTCAGCTTTCAAAGGCAAGGTGACTCCTTAGCCTGGAGTCAGTCATCAATGCGATAATTAATGACAGCCTTTAGTTCCCTGCTGTACTTATCAGGGCAGGTTACAGCCGTACCATAGCAGGATCAGCTTTCAGGCATTTCACCTCTCTACTCAACTGCAAGTAATGCTCCCACTGTGATGAAGGGCTGCTTCTGGGTTTCATCTCCAGCGTTGGCCATGGAGAGCAGATGGTCTACAAAACCTTTGAGTGCCTTGCTGTGCTGCAGCTCCCCACTGCTGTAGGTCTTCAGGCTCTCCTGCCATCCTACAGGATGGGAAGACAATCACCTCCAGGCACACCCAAGGGATTGGGTTTTTGTTTCTACCTCCTGGTCTTGGCTTCTCTGACCCCATCCCCACTGTCTGCCCCAAGCATGGCCCGGAGGGGTTGTTTCCACTCTGTGGGGGTCCCTGTGGGGGTTTTATAAGCTTACCCCTCAGGTTTCTGGGTTGAGTAGAAAGCCCTGAAAGTCAGGGAAGAAGGTATTTCTCCAAAAACGTGGTGCCTCCATGGTGCCCTCATCCCTGGGTGGCTGTGGAACAGCTCCAGCTCTGCCTTGTGGTGGGGACTCCCCTGGTTAGCAGGACCAGGCACTGACCATGCCAGGGGTCTCTGTGTGAGGCTTGCAGAGATCCCAGGCACTGGTGGCCAGGGTGCCATCACAGCTACAGAAAAAGGGTAAGGAGAAATGCCTCATTCGTTTGAGACTCACAGCTGACAGCCCCTGATCCCTCCCTCCATCCTCAGGCTGAGAAGTCTCCTCCTCACCCCGACCCTCCTTCCTGCTCTTCCTCCCACGGAAACGAAGGGGAAAGCGGAAAAAAAATATCCTCAGTGACTCCTGCCTCCAGACTGCAATCTCTCCTGGCTGCTGGGTCCTCCTTTCCCCCTTTTATCTTCAGTCCAGCTCAATGGTGATCTGAACCAAGCACAATGAGGTGGCAAGGCTTTCTACTCACTTTTCTGCTCCCAGCCATCTTCCTGGGGGACACCTCGCAGGCTCAGCGCCCAGAAATCAGCACCCGGATCGCAAGCGCAGAAGGTAAGCCCAGGCTGCTTCCCAGAAAGTTTTTCTTCTCTGGGATCACCAGAGAAGTCTGGCTGCTGTTTCCCTCCTGAGTGGGTGCTTATGCTGCCTCCACTGCCACAGCCTTGTCAGGACGTTTTGGGGAAGAGTTGTATTTGTTGAGGAAAGTGGTATAAGATTAGACAAGATCTGCAAGACTTACCCATTTTTAATGGGGTTTTTTTGGCTCCTTTTTCTTGTCTCTGTCTTGTCAGGTGTTACCTGTAGCAAAAGGATGCAGCGTGGGGCTGGGGGGACAGGGAGGAGGGGGAGAGGGGAGGGTAACAGCTGATATCAGTTTAGCTTTCTGAAAAGTTCTGGTTTGGCACTAGCCTTTGCTCTCCCCTGCAGTGACAGTTGTGCCAGGATGTTTCAGAGATTCATTAATTATTCACTGTGTTAATTGCTGTCATGTCTTAGTTTTATTTTTTTGAGTGGTTGCTGCAGCTGCATGTCATTTACTATTATACAAAATAGTATTGGTCTTGCAAAGATGGTCTGCTAGTGTAAACAGGGGGGAGGCATAGGAAGCTGCTAAATGCCGCAAACCAACGTTTTCTGGAGATATGCTCAGTACAGCTTACCCTTGGTGCCAAAACAGAAACGAGCAACCTCACTTGGTCATCTGTGCTTGTGTGTTTCGTGAGGATGAGGATGTGAAAGTGGTCCCCTTAGCGCAGACCCTAGGAGCCTGCTGCAGAAGTGTGTGCAGGGAGCCCCAGCCGGGGAGGCGATGCAGCTGCGGGGGGGCTGTCTGCCAACTTCTGCCTCTCCGCTTCTTCCCAGACTGCCCTGTGGACCTGTTCTTTGTCCTGGACACCTCAGAGAGTGTTGCCCTGAGGGTGAAGCCCTTCGGGGACCTGGTTGCCCAAGTGAAAGATTTCACCAACCGGTTCATTGATAAGCTGACGAACAGGTACATCTCACGGGGTTCTGTCCAGGCGGCTTTAGGGGTGGGTGCTGGTGCCAGGTGAAATATTGTGCCTGTCTGTGGACCCAAAGAAACAAAGCCGGGGGTGCCGGGGAATGGGGTGGGAGAGTCTTCTCCCTCTTGTGGTCTGTGGCTGCCCTGTTTTTGCTCCGTCGGTGCTGAGGCTGGCAGGGTGCCTTTAGCAGGGCTGCCTGCGCTCACCCTCAGGAAAGCAAGGGCTTCCTGGAGGGCCAGATGCGACACCCCAGCCCCACAACCTCTCCGGCTGAACCGGTGGTTATTCTGTAGCGCCAAAGCAAAGCCAACAGCTGCTCTGGCCCAGAATAACCCAGGTGTTTGGTTGCAGCAGGGCACCTCTGATGTTAAACCCAGCACTCATGGGCACCCTGCAAAGCAAACCCTGACTTGCAACTGGCATATTCTATGGCAGTTTACAGCACCAAACCCAGCTTTGGGTACCCCTTATTCATCTACTGCTCAGGTCTTCACCTGCCTCTTCCTCACCCATACATGCAGCCACCAACCCAGGTCTCACCCTGGCTTTCCCGGGTGAGGTCACCCAATGATGCCCAGGAGCACCAAAGCTCTGAGATTCTGGAAGGTGATGATGCTAGGAAGGGCTGCAGGCAAAGGCTATGACTCACCTGTTGATGGGGTGATCCAGGGGAGCACCACAAGTCATGGAGCCATGTGGTTCTTGATGAGCCTCTCAGGACAGCAGGAGGGGTGTGCTGGTGTCCAAGAGGGGCACTGTGGGGATGTCCCAGTGCTGCACAAGCCTACATCATGACAGGTGGAGGGGGTTAGCAGCTCACCTGCACATTGCCCAGGCAGGAGAGCTACCTTACATGGCACTGAGTGACCAGAAGCTTCGTGCTTGGGAACAACCTGCCAGGCCTCCATCAATGCAGCACGACTCTTTCCTAAGCAAGGCTCTGGGCTTTGTCCAGAGTCCCTGCTGCATGAAGACAGACAGATGGACCTCCCAAGCCCACCGCAAGAAGCCCTGTGCCCACTCTGCTGCCCTCTACCTGCTCTGGCTCTACAAGCCACCACCATTCACCCCATGCTGCCAGGCACTCACAGTGTGCATGGCATGGTCAGCACAGATGATGGTGAGGCAGCTGGGAGCGGTGGGGTGGAGGTGACAGCAGTGGGAGATGTTCAGGTAGCTTTGGGAAATGTCCTGCTGGGCACAGAGAAGGTGAGCTCGGGGAAGTGAGGAAGCTGTGCAACCTTATACCTCTGGGATTGGCTCCAGCACCCTGAAAAGACCCTTTCTGGGGCACTGGCCAAAGCACAAATAGTTGTGATTCCTCTGTCCCAGGGAGTCCCAGGTTCCGCCTATGTCAGTGCATAGGACAGGGCTTCAAAACACACACTCTTCCATCTCTGAGACAACATTCTTCAGAGGGCGACATCCCTCTGATTTTAACAAAGTGGGCAGTGGAAAACTCACTGGAGTCCTGTGGGGGCTGTTTTGGTGGTTGCCTTACACACACACACACCTGACTGTCTGGCTCAGCATCTCCTGCTCAGCTCCAGCCACCACAGCTTAGTACCTCTTTAGAAAGCCTCTCTGCTCAACTCTTTGACCCTTGTGGATGCCCAGCAGCTGCACTCCTTTGCCATTCCACTTAATGAACAAAATGCCCTGCTCCCAAGGCTGGGCTTTGTATGTGAAGCATGTCCCAGCCCTGCAAGAAAACAACAAGCCCTTACAAAGCTTCACAATATTTGGCCAAGGGTTTGCATTTTGCATGGCGACCAGTGCAAGTGGAGCAGGAGCTGTGCTAAAAAAGCTCATCCTGGTGTGTCTGCACAGGTACTACCGCTGTGACCGCAACCTGGTGTGGAACGCTGGGGCACTGCACTACAGTGATGAGGTTGTGCTCATCAAGAGCCTCACTTCAATGCCGAGCGGCCGGAATGAGCTGAAGAACCGTGTCTCAGCTGTGAACTACATTGGGAAGGGCACCTACACTGACTGTGCCATAAAGCGGGGCATTGAGGAGCTGCTCATCGGGTAAGGGAAGAGGGCTAGGGTGGGCAGAGAGGGCAATGCTGGTGTTATGACCATGGTGGATGGAGACTGGGAGCTTCTGGGCTAGGAAATCCTTGTATGTTATGCAGAGCTGATCCCAGGGTGGGAGAGGAGGTCACCTAAGCATGAGATAGGGGCAGGGGTGGCAGATTGCTAGTGCTCTGGTTTTGCTGAGATGAGGCATGCCCAGACCATAGCCTGGGGCATGTCCTGGGGTGAGTGTCCCTCTCTCTAGCTAGATCTGTTAAATCCTTGCAATGTTAAATCCTGTCCTTAAACCCTTGCAGTGGCTCCCATCACAAGGAGAATAAATACCTGATCGTTGTGACAGATGGACACCCCTTGGAAGGGTACAAGGAGCCCTGCGGAGGTCTGGATGATGCTGCCAATGAAGCCAAACATTTAGGGATCAAAGTGTTCTCTGTTGCCATCTCCCCCAACCACCTGGTAGGCATCACATATTGGGGGTGCTCCCTGTAGGCATCCCAAGTGGTCACACAGGACCCCCAGCACAGTGAAGGAGGTTCTAAGTGCCCTTCAAAGCCCCTCTCTGGAAGGAGGATGTGGGTCCCCAGGTTGGCCTCTGGGAATGGGCCCTGCATGGGTGTCCACATGTCTCACTCTGCCCTCCTCATCCCCCAACCATAGGACCAGAGGCTCAATATCATTGCCACGGATCATGCCTACCGACGCAACTTCACTGCCACCAGTCTGAAGCCAACCCGGGAGCTTGACGTGGAGGATACCATCAACACCATTATTGACATGATTGTGAGTGCTACCTGCCCCCCTTCCCAGCCCACCCTTGCCCTGGGCTCACCTATCCCTCTCAACCTTCCCTTTTTGCTTTCTTGTCTTGCAGAAAGTTAATACAGAGCAATCGGTGAGTGTCCCCCAGAGCCCTGCTCCCCCCGGATTCTATGCCTAAGCCCGTCCTCTTGGGGCCACCCATAGCCAAGTGGGGGCTCGGTGGCACAGTTGTGTCATGCAGGAACCTCCTACCTGGCTCCTGTCAGCATGGGGAGCTCCCCTCAAACAAGGTGCATCCTGGCCCTGGTGCTGCCTTACACCTCTAATGCTATTTTCTTCTTCTCCCTGGGCAGTGTTGCTCCTTTGAGTGCCAGGTGAGTAGGTCTTTTAAGAATTCCTGTGCCCTTCCCTCACAGACCCATGGCCCCAGGCTGCGCCTTAGTGGCTGGTCTAACCCATTCCTCTCTCCCACAGCCTCCCCGAGGCCTTCTTGGACCACCTGGCGACCCGGGCAATGAGGTGAGGGACAAGCGGTGGCCACACTATGGTGGTCGGATGGGCTCATGGGGATGCTCAGAGACCAGTGGGGCACAGGTCCTCAGCACTCGACCACTGCCCTATGGAGAAGTGGATGAGGACCCACACCACACTCCCATGCAGCTTCTATCATCTGCTCCCCATGTCCATGGAGCACTGCTGCTACTATCCTCCCTGCTCTCTTTTCAACGGGTCATTGTTCTGTTCCTGGGGATAATGAGTTAATTTTATTTCTGTTCTGTCTTGCAGGGAGAAAGAGGCAAGCCAGGTCTTCCTGGACAGAAAGGAGAGGCTGGAGACCCAGTAAGTAAAGGATCAGCCCTGGTAACACTGTGCAGGGGGTATTTTTTGGCCACTTCTGTCCGGACCTCTCATGTGCATCCTCACCAGCTTTTGCCCTGCATCACTGTGTTTCCATGGCGTAGTCAGTGGGATCACAGTCATCTGTCCCCTTCCGCAGCCACCCTGCTGAGCAGGGCTTCCTGGTGAGCAATGGGGTGGTCCCACCTCTGTTGCTACAAGGCTTCCTTGTTCTTTACCCAAAATAGCCATTCCTCCTGGAGGACACAACTCTGACTCATGTATGCCAGCCCAGGGGTGGACTCCAGGCTCACTCCTGTGTCCTCTAACATGACCAAAACATCAGTGTTAGAGGGAAACCTTTGGCAAATAATAAGCTAACAGCATGAGGAAGCTATTTTCCTCCTCCTCCCTGTTTTTTCACTAGGTACACTTATTTTGGGGAGATGCGTTTCTCCCACACATATGAGTGTGCAGTTTTTCATCTTCTGCATTCACAATTCTGAAACTCCACGCCATACATTTTTCTTCCACAAGGGTTTTCTGCCCGCCCTTTTCATCCCAAATGATGTCCCCGGGTGCCTAGTTTCCCTCATCCCCAGGAAGGGCTGGAGATGTTGGAGGTGAAGGTGATTCCCCTTTGCTCTCCACGATAATCCTGTGCTCCCAGACCAGGAAAATGAGGAGCAGAGTTATGGACAGCCTCCTGCAGGAGGATATGACAGCTGGGGCTTGAGCCCCATATAAGGAGACTGGGGGAAACAGCCTCATAGTGACAGTGGTGACTGTATATGCCTCCATAACACCATGTTTCTGTCCTCTAGGGCAGACCAGGAGACATGGGACCTGTTGGCTACCAAGGAATGAAGGTACATGGTGCTGCAGGGTTGCAGTCATGGTTCCTAACTGGACCGCTGGCCTTGTGCTGCAGGAGTTTTCACTCTCCTGTTTTCTTCTCTCCTTTCTTCTCTAGGGTGACAAAGGAAGTCGAGGGGAAAAGGTGAGGACATGTTGGAAGGAGATCTCTGTGCACCCCCCTGCCTTGGTTACCTGCAGCATCCTTCCTGCTGGCGCTGCCCATGCCAGGAGCGGGGATCCAACAGGATCAGACAGTTTGCAGCTGACACAGCATTAGGGATCAGAGAAGTACCATGCAGTGGGCAAAGCCAGGCAGAATGGGAGAGACTGGTGGTGTGCAGGAACATGCTGAATGCCTGCATCTGTGGACTCAGCTGGCATAGGGACTACAGAATGGTGGGGGGGATGGATCTGCTCTGCCTGTGGGCCTGACATCTTTCTCCTTCCCTTTGCAGGGTTCGAGAGGAGCCAAAGGAGCCAAGGTCAGCCTTTACTTTTGCACTACTTATTTTTTCTATTTGATGGCTGGGGGGAGAAGGGTGTTTGGAAATCATTTATTCATGGTGCCGATTCTCTGTTTTAGGGTGAGAAGGGCAGACGTGGAATTGATGGCATTGATGGCATGAAGGTAAATCTCTGCTCAGGGGCACTTTGCTTAGCCTGAGGACTATGGCATTTGCCCCTTTAAAAACACTGTGGGGTCCAAGAATGAAGCCAGTGTCCCACATGGCGCAGTGGGGCTCCCTCGCTGTAGTGCTGTCTACCTGCCAGCCAGGGACAGGGTTGGAATGTTCCTTTCATGGCTCTGGGATGATGGATGGGGTCTTCCCATGGGCAGAACTCATGGAGACCCCTGTTTATCTGCCTGACAGGGTGAAGCTGGATATCCTGGTTTACCTGGCTGTAAAGGCTCACCTGGATTTGATGTACGTACCCTGTGGGTGCCTCTTGCATGTGAAGGAACCAGTGCAGCAGGTCTGCTGTGATGGTGCATGGAAATGGGGAGCTTCACAAGAAGCTGTGAGAGGGAGCTGCTGTACTTGGAAACAGGCCTTTAGACATGTGAAGCTCGTTCCAGGCGTGGTATCTTGGGGGTACCAGGGCCTCCCTGGGACAATCTGCCTTGTCCTTGCCTGGAAGCTGTCCCCCATTGCATGGGGCTGCCTGGGAAGCTGCACACTGGGGAAGCGTTTTGCTGGAGACTGTTCAGCACAGGGAACTCGGCAAAGAAGAGCTCATTGTCTAACAGGCAAGCCCTGGATTAACCAGTTTCAGCCTGCTGTGACCAGCCACTCAGAAAATGTTGGAGATGTTGGAGGCCTCTGGAAAAAACTATTCTGACATTGCAGTTTCCCTACTTATTTCTGTGCTCCCAGGATGACACATCCATGGTGCTACCAGTACCATGGCAGTTCAGCTGCAACAGCCCAACAACCACTTTTTCTGCTGTTTTCTTCCATTTTGCCATGTTTTCTTTCGTGTTTCACCAGCACGGCTGCAGCATTGCTTGCATGGCTCCATGGTGAAAGAGTACCATGCCATCCCTGCTTTGCTCCTGAGTACATGTCCCTCTTGTCCCTTTCACTGGGGAGCTGCAGGCCAGGATACTAGGATGCTCACTACAGCCTAGTTTCCTGCTGATAGTGATACTGCCTTGGTTTTCAGTGATGCTGCCTTTACTTTCAACAGGGAGCTCAAGGTTTACCTGGACCAAAGGGAGACCCCGGTGCTTACGGACCCAAGGGAGGAAAGGTGAGCTACCCTGCACAGTGGAAGGAGGGATGTTGGAACCCCTTTATTACAAGAGAGAGAGGGTGATGATGAACCCACCACTGGCCTTGCACTGCTAGGGGGCAATCCTATGCTAAAGGATGCTGCCCATCACCCACAGTAAGATCTAGCTGGATTGACTCCCAGTGTGCCCAAGGTTAGCAGGTGCCCACAAGCCTGGCACAAGCATTCCTGAGACATTGGGGAGCTGCTGTGAAAAGGTGACTTGCACTGGGCAGGCAGGAAGGAGGGATCTGTTTGGGGTGGGGATCTTCCTGAGGAGAGATCACAGCCCAGAAAAGGGCTTGGGGTTCACTGGGGCCCCTGACAGCCTCTGTGCTGTGGGGGCTGGAGTCCACCATTGGGCACTGGATGCAGGCTTGACAGTGCCTTGTGTTCTTGTGAAGGGGGAGCCTGGGGATGACGGAAAACCTGGCCGACAGGGGATTCCTGGCAGCCCTGGAGAAAAGGTGAGTGAAACACATGTGAATAAGCATCCTCTGCCCTCTGTGAGAGGAAAAGATCCCCAGCTTCAAAGCTTGCCCGATGCTCTGCAAGCACACAAGTCTTTTCTCCAAAATCTGCTGACTTCTCTCATTTGCTGACTTTTTCACACAGGGTGTGCCTGGAAACCGGGGTGAGCCTGGACCAACAGGAGAGACAGGCGACGAAGTAAGTCCTCTGCCCATGCCTGTGATACCCCCTGTGGATGTTTGCCCACCATCTCCACTGCCTGACCACCCCTGTTGTTTCTCTGCAGGGCGCTCCGGGTGTAGATGGTCCTCCTGGAGAACGGGTAATTGAGGGCACTGATGCCTCTGTACTGGCAGGCCATGGGCAGAGGCAAAGGAGAAAGAGGGCTGGGGGTGAGCCCGCTCAGAGGTGGGCAATAAAGGAGGGCTTTGCTCTTGCTTGGAGCAGGTCCTGATTTTGTGTTCATCTCCTTGCAGGGCAGCAATGGAGAAAGAGGCCCCTCAGGCTCACCAGGTGACCGCGGTCCGAGAGGAGAGCCGGTAACTGCATCCGCAGGCGACTTTCAGCGTCTGCTTACAAATGGGGTCATGTTTGGCAGCCAAGGACTTCAGATAGGTGCCCAGTGGCCAAGTCCACCATTCCAGCCTGTGGGCCAATAGGCAAGCTCAGTGACTTTACCTGCCAGCCTGAGGGGGACCTGCCTTTGTCCCCCAGCAGTTGTGCCTTTGTGTTGGCAGCTAATCACCAAAGAGCCAAAACCCAGAGGCAAATGCACCCAGCAAGCCAAGAACAGGTAGAGAAGGGTCAGCCCTTGCCTCATGGTTGCAAAACCAGCTGATGGAGAGCAAAGGGGCAAGGTGTCCTTCCCCAGATGCTGGTGACTTGGGAAGGAGGGTACAGGGGCCATTAGCGGCAGGGTAGTGTGTGTGGGTGTGAATGGAAGGGGGAACAACCATCCCAACAGCAGCATCCCAGCAGGTTGACCAGCTTGTCCTGGCACTGATGGGCAACTACCACCACACTGCTCTTCCCCTTGTCCCTGCCACAGGGACAGCCAATACCCACCACCAGCTCAGACAGGAGGGGCAGAGGTCCACTCTGGGGAGAGGCAGCTATGACAGGGGGCTGCTGGCAGCCTCCCCCTTTCCTCTTTACTGCTCAGGGAGCAGCAGTGCCACCACACATGGTGTGCAGGGCAGATGTGCGCAGGAGATAAAGGCACACCAGTGTCCTAGAGTTAAATTGTTCAGCAGACCATGGGCTACTTCCTTCCAAGTTTTAGTCCAAGCACGAGGCTGCATAACTTGCCAGAAACATCTCCATCAGTGCTCAGGGCCCTTTGGAAGTTGTGTTTTGTATTTACTGTTTGGCTTAGGCATCTGGAAGCTTCGAGCTTGCAAACAACAGTTTTAGGTTGCCAAGCTTTCAAACGCTTTCTTCAAAATTTTAAGCCAGGTGTGTCAGTCACAGAAAGTTTCTGAACGCCTCCCTTCCCTGCAGGCTGGGAGCTGCCTGGCCCCACATCCCAGGGCTGCAGGTAGAGCCGCACCTTGTTTAAAGATGCTCATCTTGCAGCACATGGTGCTGACTGATCTTCAGGATGGCTTGGCTTTAAGGTGCAAAGCTATGTGCTTAATTGTCATGCAGCCCTGCAAGGGGTAGCAGTCCAGTTTTCCCGTGGAAAAAGCTTTCTTTTGAATTGCCAGGAACTTTCAGTAAGCTCTTGGGCTGCAGGGATGAGGGGTCATGCCTCCTGGCTCTCCATTTGCTTCTCCAGCTTGCTTGCTCCTGGCCATGGGTCTAGATGGGAAGGGTGACCCAGAGCTAGCCTGGGTCTGGCAAACAGGCTGCCCTGCTGGGACACAGCTCTGCTGGACTGATGGAAGGCTGTCCCTGTCCACACTGGTTAAGTGTGTCCAGCCCACATTCACTTCCTTCTGTTGCAGCTGTTGGATTGCAAAATACCCCCAGATTCAGGTTTTCTGGGCTCTCCTGTGCAAACAGCCCTGATCCAGCTCAGTGCTGAGTGTCAGCAAAGTAGAGAGGAGAGTATCAATGTCATTCCCTTGGAAATAGCCTTAGCTCTACAGGAATGACAGGCTGGAGGAAGAGGGCATGAAGGAAGGGAGGCTGCAAGCCTGGAGTCTCTGCCTGTGCGTGGAGACAGAATTCCTCTGCAAGCAGACTGCCCAGGTCAAGAGCTGCTCTATAAAAGCAGCCATGGTTGCAGAGTGCGGCAGAGAAGAGCTTGGCTTTGGGGCCACGGCCAGTTCTGTGTATCTGCGGAAGCATTGCAAGATGGATCTCTCCAGGCATCAGCTTTTCTGGCACAAAATGGGCTGAAACATGTTACCCAGAGGCAGGCACTCCCATCTTTCAGAAGGTCTTTCTCTTGGCTTTAAGGTGGCCATGCTAGCCTGGCTCTCTGTCCCCATATTTCCTACCCAGCTCCTGAGTCTGCCTCAAAAACTTCCCTGATTGGGTTACCACATTCCTACACAGCACATGCTATTGCTACTGCACCTCTACCTCCCATTGCACACAACGTCCTTTGCACTTTACGCATGTCCCTCTTTGAGTTTCTCTCACCCTCTGTATGCATTTTCAGGGAGAGCCTGGACCACCTGGTGACCAAGGGCGGGAAGGACCCCTCGGACCACCTGGTGACCAGGTAAGAGCTCAGTTTAACTTTCTGTATCCTACGTGGAAGCGGCTGAGGCAGTAGGAACAGTGGGGTAGAAGGCTTAACTGATGCTACAGCATTTTGGGGCAAGTTCTTGGCATCTTCCAGATTGGGTAGCAAAGCTGGTGAAGAGGGGCAGGGATTTCTAGGACAAGGCAGAACATCAACAAGGTTAAAAAATAGAGACTTGGCTGCTGGGCTGGAGACAGAGCAACCTCCATGTTGTTTCCCAATCCCATGGAAACAGATGTCAACGCATCTGACAGATTTGGCAGCTGGCAAGCATGAGCTTCAACAACGCACAAAATGTTCAGGCCGGGGGCCAGACACTGACCCCAGACTGGTCACCTCAGTCAAGGGAGTCAATGAGACATGTTGTGCCAGTAAGGATAGCCTGATGGGGCCACAGCAGTGTCCCTGACACCCTTGACATCTGCAGTGTATCCCAAAGCCAGTGTTCCTCGAGTCTCCTCACAGCAAGGTCTGGCCCTCCTGCTTGTCCTCATGTGCCTCAAGGAACAGATCTCAGACTCCGTGGGCTTTCTGGAAAGCAAAGCTGGGTATCTCCAGCCCGAGGAAGGCTTCTTTCCTCTGTGCAATTAAAGGTTCTTTCTTCCCAAAGATGTACCTGGCTCCCACTGGATAACTCTGGGTCTGAAAGTGTTGCTGGGTTAATCCTTCATGGCAGTAGCACTGTTTGCAATGGCTAACAGGGTCTTTCTGCCTGAGCAAGCATGCTTTGACATCACATCACCCTTGGATGGGGCTCTGTGGGAAAACTCCCCTCCTCCCCATACCATCAGAGTTCTGACAGAGCCCGAGACACAGGGCATTATTGAACTAAATGTTCCCACATTGGTGGAACAGGATTTCTCCAGGGGGTGAAGTACGGAAACCAGCAGGCGGACAAAGATGAGACAGCTTTTGAACTCCCTTATGGTCAATGAAATGTCTGGAGTGCAGGACAGCCATGGAGGAGCCATTGTTGTGTTCACATTATCCCCAGCGTGAGTGACCCCCATGGCCTGTGACCTGCACCATGCCGCGGCCTGGGGAGAGGACATGCTTGTGTTGTGGTTGTGCTTGTCTGGAGCTGGGCTTCCCTTGAGCCTGTCTCATGCTAGTGAAGAGTCCCAAATTGTCCAGATCCTACTGTCTGTAGCTGATCTGAACTCCTGCTGCAACCAAAGAGCATCTGGCAGCACCCAGTTTGCTGGGCACTGCTGTGGTGAGAGATGAGGTTTCAGGAGGTGGCCCTGGCAGCTCTGGGGGGTGGGGGGTGTAATGGATGGGAGCTGCAGTGAAGGAGGAAGAACTGGAGCTGCTCTCTCTGTCATAGAGGCTCATTCCAGGTTCAGGGCCTCCAGCCAGCCTTCACTGGTAGGGAGGAGGAGGAGAAAGGAGAAAGAATGTTCTCCCTGCTGTCACTGAGCCTTCTATCTGAGAGGGAAGCATTGCAGAAGCAGCTCTAACATCTCCCCAGACCAGAGTCTGCCCCAGTACCTTTGCCACTCCAGGGAGATTTCAAAAGCAGTTGCAAAGTGAGGACATTTTTTCCATAAGCTGAGGAAGAATGCTCTTGCTTGGCCAAATTAAAAATAAATGTATAATCGGGCTTGGGCAAAGGAAGAAGTTTGGCAAACAAGTGTTTTCCAAGCTACAGTATCTGCAAGCTCTGGCTCTTGGAGTATATTTCTCTTGGCAAGGGGAAAGGGCTTCTCCTAAACTGTGACTCCCTGCTATCCTTTCTCTATCAAAAAGAAGCTAAAGGTCAACACGATCCTTCCCTGATCCTCACAGGCAGGTTTGGTGGTCCATCTCTCTTCCTGGCCTTGGTGTCCATTCCTCCTGAAGTTTTTGTTGCACTCAGAAAGGTACCGGCTAAAGAGCTGCTAAAGATTTCCCAATCTGAAATCCTGCATCTTCATAAACTCCTGCAGGGCTGGGAGGGATTTGCACAGTGTGCTACAGTGAGGCCATGGACGGCCAGTGCAAGCCAGGGGTGCCATGGATCCAGCTTTGGCTAATGTTGAACCATCATGAGCTCCTATCCCTTCTTTCCAGCTTTCTCTTTTCTGGGCTTTTGGGCAGAAATAAGGTCATGTGTACTTGAGCAATTTAGTGTCCTACACTGCACTGTGTAATTTTAATTTCTCTGCCCCCATTTTACACCTTTTCTTGGAAGAAAGGTGTCTGAGGCATGCATGGATGATTGGTTACCAGCTTCTCCCAGCTGCTGTCATGTGAAGAGGAGCAGAGACAATAGCTGGAAGGGATTTCAGCTTTGTCAGCTCTTGGGTAGCAAGAGAGCAGCTGCAAAGCAGGGCTAGGCGGAACCACCACACTGAGGCAGCTCCCCGAATGCTGATAGAACACTGAAAATTTGGAGAAAACTCTTGGGCACGTGCTGCTGCAGTGCTGAAGCTCATCACTGAGCAATTGCTGCCTTCTGCCTGTCAGGAGGCTGCAGTTGTGTGGCTCATCACAGGAAACATTTCAAAGACCAGGAGTCTTGAACTGGCATGACCACTGCCTGAAGCAGTGATGCCGGAGGGGCCAACTGCCAAGCCATCACTTGCTCTCACCCACAGCTTACTCTCTGCCTTCCCTCTGCCCACCTCTGTCATCCCCATCACCTGGGGGCCAGATGCACACCTACCTTCACGTGAGATAATATCTTGTTCGAGCATTTGGAGCTGTGGGCAAATGGGATGAACCATGGGTGGGTAACCCAATTGTTACCCACCATCATTACCAATATCCTGGCAAGTAAACCCCATGAAGGGCTGTTGGCACCAAGCAGAAGTGGAGGAGCTCCATTGTACATCTGTTGGCACTCTTGGAGGAAAAAACCTCCTCCCATTTCTTCTCTTGTCTCTGGCCTGCCCTGCAGCTGATGGAGCAAGACACCACTGCCCAGATGGGATATGACAGACTGACAGCTTTAGTCTGTTCCAGCACACACTCTCAGGGCTCTGCAGCCTCCTGAGGACAGAAACTCTCCAGAGCCACAAAAGGACCTCTGCCAGCCCAGCTGCAACCTAAACATGTCCAGGCCCTGAGGTGTGGGGAGCGCCTCTGTGGAAGGAGGTCTATGTCACTTTTAGGGTAACATCCTCCACCAAGGACCTCCTCTGCCCCTGGGGCACCTCTGTCACAGCAGATGAGTTCTCACTGTGCTGCCCAGCTGTGCTTTGCTGCTAGAAAACATCATCCCTGTCTCCCTGGTCCTCTTCCCCACCAGGTGCTCCGTTACTGAACTGGGGCACGGAGGAGAGAGATGGCTTTTAGAGCCTTGGATAATCCTCTCAGAGGCTGTTCTCTCTCACAGCCTATCTGCCACTGAAAGCACATGATGTTCAACTCATACCTGCAGAGAAACACCTTATTCCAGAAAGCTTCTAGATTTTGCTTGCACTTGGCAGGGATCTGGCTAGGGCTGCCTCTGACAGGACTTTGCAGAGAAAACAGGGCAGAAGGAAGCATGAGGAGTTGCAGCCTTTACAGGCAGGGGAACACAGGGGGAGCCAGGCACAGCTCCTGAAGCATCTCTCCACCTGTGTTACCCCCATCAATAGGTCCTTTCTTGTGAGGCTGGTGGAGGTGACTCAGTGGTGGGTGTGAGGCATGAGTCAGATGCCCCCACCCATGACATCGCAAAATGAAGGGACCAGCCCTTCAGGGTTGGAGTAGGACTAAAAGAAAATCTCAGTTGTGAGAGCTCTTTGTGTTTCCCTAGGGCGAGGTTGGACCTCCAGGACCCAAAGGCTACAGGGGAGATGACGGTCCTCGTGGCAATGCGGTCAGTGCTGCTTCATCACCATGTCTTCTGGGGGGGATGAAATGAAGGGAAGATCAGGAGACACTACGCATTAGGGCTGGCACCAAATCCCTTGGATTTTGGAAACTTGTAGGTACAAACTCAGATGCTGGCTTCCTGGCAGACATATACAGGTATTTTTCATGGGTCCTTAAGGCCATGTCTGCCTTTTTCCCCACCTCTGTGAGACCATGTCATGCAGAAAGTATAGCCACGCCGCGAGCTGTGTGACTTCCCATCATGGAAGCTGGGAGAAATGCTCTCCAAGGACAGCCACCTGTACCTACCAGCAGATTTAATCCCCAGGGCAGGGAACAAGCTAAATAGCAAGCCCAGCTGTGGGCTTTGTGTTGCTCTTGTATAAACAAAACATCTTCTGTTATGGGCTCATGATGGTACCTGGTTGCCTCAGAACACATTGTCTTCACAGCTTAAAGGGTGGTGTGTGTTGCTTGACTGCTGCTTCTGCTCCTTTCAGGGCCCAAAGGGATTGCCTGGAGCACCTGGGCTGCCTGGAGACCCTGGCCTGATGGGAGAAAGGGTGAGTTGTATTTGTCTGGGGCGATTGTACACCATGTGGAAAGGGTGTGCAAGAGGCTGGTTCCGCATAGCCTGATCCAACACAGGGAGAAAAGAAATTACATTCAAATACGGCTGAGATGTTCTGAAAATTTGTCTCATCTCTGAGAGGGACAGTGGTTGTGCAGGTCACACGCAAACAAGGTGGTCTTTCTGCCTGGCTGCACCAGTGTCCAACCCACCAGTCACATATTTTTTGCACAGACATTTTGCTGTGTCCAAGGAGGGCAAAATCCTGCAGCCATACAATGTCAGGGGTCTGCTTTTCATTATCTCTTGTATTTCTCCCTTGCTTTCCAGGGAGAGGATGGCCCTCCTGGGAATGGCACAATTGGATTCACAGGTGCCCCAGTAAGTTGTTTGTGCTGCTTTGAAACTGTAAGACCATTATTTCTGTTTGTCTGACCTAAATGCTCCTCTCCTTCGTCCTCAGGGGCAACAAGGAGACAGAGGTGACCCTGGCATTAATGTAAGTGTGTTGCTTTCTCATACACCCAACAGAAATTACCCTAACTGGTGGTTTAGCACCTAGAGTCTTGCCATCTGGTGCATGGTGAAATGGACTCCCTGAAGCAGTCTGCTCCTCCAAAGCCCTCATTTCCTTTTGCCTACCTTTACCTGAAGTAGATGCTTCTGGTGAAATTGTCCTGCTTTGGTATACTGGTAATAACATCCAAGGGCTGGATGCTCTCCAGTGCAGCCCTGGAGCCAGAATTTGGGGTTGGCAGTACCACCAAGGGGAAACTGGATGTTGCTGTAACAGTGAAAGCCACCTAAGAAGCTTTCTCCTTCAGTAGTGCTGCAATTTGGTGCTAGGGAGCCTACACACTGCTCTTAACTCCTTCTGCCCAAACCAGTTCTCACAAGGTTTTGGTGCATGCCAGCACCAACTCCATCAAGCTAATAGCAGCTGTCCATGCAGGAGTCTCTTCTGTACTATTTTTCAGGGAACAAAAGGCTATGTTGGTCCTAAAGGTGATGAAGGAGAAGCTGGAGACCCTGGCAATGATGTGAGTACTCTCTATAAAGCTGAGTAATTTTTCTGTGTGAACAAGTGCGGGAGCTTTGGGCTGGATCTCTGACATTACCCTGCCTGTGAGTCAAAGCCTATCAGATTTTGTAAGTCTGCATGTGCCCTTTGCAACTGAGCAGTGTCTGATGGCGAGGAAACCTCTCTCCAGATCTTCATTTTGTGTCCTATAGCTTATCACTGGCAAACCTCCAGGCTGAGATGGGTATCATCTCTGCAAGATTTTCTGTGCTTCCAGGTAGCACCAATGATTGCACTTATGCTGCACCGTTGTCCCGTGGAAGCAAATTTTCCCAGTGTCCATCCTGACCCTCCTAAGTCCTAGTCTTTGGTTGGGTACAGAAATCTCAGATAACATTTTTGTGGTTAAGCAGGGCTCATTAGACACCTGGAGGAGAAGATGCTACACCCTGACACACTCAGATTTATGGATTTTGGTTTTGTTTTCCTTCCAGAACCCAACCCCTGGCCCCAGGGGCATCAAAGGAGCAAAGGGCCACAGGGGACCTGAAGGCCGTCCGGTAAGCAAGGACCGTGGCAGGGTTTGCACCAACAAGAGCAGTGTGTTGGGCTGACAGAGCTCCTAACAGCAGGGCTGACCTCAGACTTGCTGTGCTCAGCCCCGCTCATAGCAGAAGCAAGGCAGTTTGAAAACCCACTGCTGTAGCCTGTTACACAGGTCTCTGAAACCATGTTTATCCCAAAAAAGGGCAGAAAACACAGGCACTTGAGTTTTTCATGAGCAAAGCATTCTCATATGGTCGAGTTCAGTAAGGGCAAGCAGCCTTTTGGAGTGGCCACACTGAACATGTGGGTCTCCTTCCCCTCACCCTGTGCAGCCCCAGGGCATTCTGCAAGCAAGCAGATGTACCTGCTCAAAGTCTAGCACAGGAGCCAGCAATTTGGAAGCCAAAAGACTTTTCCAGACTCTGCATTGCTTAGCAAGGTATCAGCAGAATACGCTGCAGACAGGACTGGCTCCTCTTCTAACTGCTCTCTCCACATTTCTATTTGACAGGGACCACCAGGACCTGTGGGGCTTCCAGGACCAGATGTGAGTGTGATAGGATCAAGGCATTGCTTGCTTGTTTGGTCTGTGTTTCCCCTGCCCCATATGATGGCTCCTGGGAGGGGGTCACTTCTGGGGAGCCTTGTGCTCCTGGGTTGGGTGGTGGCTGGCCCCCATTACTGTCCCAGCAACTGGACAAATTTCCTTGCTGCCACTCCCATCACCAGCCAGACCCCTCAGAAGTGTGTCCTACTTGCACATCACTCATTTTCAGATCAGGACCTGCTTTGAGGGTACAAAGAAGCAGCAGTAGGAGTGGTGGGCAGTACCTGGGAGTCAGGAGGCTGCCTTCACTGTTATTTAAATGTTTCTTTACCTCTGTTCTCAGGAGTGTGAAATCTTGGACATCATCATGAAGATGTGCTGTGAGTATCCCTGTACTATTCTTTCAGCCCTGCTCAGCTCCTTGCTGAGCGGGTGGTAGCTGCTTTTTCTCAGGCCCCCAGTGAGCAGGGTCATCCCCAGGCAGCATGCAGAGGGATGCCACGGGCATCACCCCCTTTCCACGAGGCACAATTAAGTCAACGAGTTAGGGGAGAGGTGAAAGATCCTCCCTGCAGCTGGGATAGCAACCCAAACCAGGCAAGTCTTTTGTACGTTGCTGTCCCTTCTCTTGACCCAGGGACTTCCAGCTCGATCTCTTGAGTAAGTTGTACAACTGTGTTTCACTTGTGCATACTGCAGGCTCGTTTGCTGTGTCTGTGGCTCTGCACATACACAATTGTCTTCTGGGAAAATACAAGCCAAGTTATGCAAAATCTTTGTGTGGAGCATTTTACAATGCTTTTCTCTTAAACAGCACAGCCTGCCTTTCCCCCTTGGGAAAGGGAGGTCTGTCCCAGGGTGTCCTGTGATGGGAAGCAGTAGTACATGTGTACTGCAAAGGGTTTCTGGTTCATGAGCCAGAAGTGCTGGAAGGACGCAGGATACTTAAGGAACTGAATTTCAGCTCCATACTCTGGTTATTTACTTAATCCCTCCAGGATTAACTCTGTTTTTATTTAAATAAGAGTGCACCAGAATGTGAAAGAGCTCTGCTGCATGCAGTGGTCCAGGTTGGAGCAACACAATCTGAAACAGGAGCGACATCTGGATATTTCAAACTGGAGGAAAACCTCCACGAGCTTGAATTGTACAGATCAGGTGTCTTTGGATTTGCAGAAACACAAACATATAGGGTGCACTAGTGTGTGAAAAACCTTTGTGTCAAACATTTTAATGTTTTCTCCTTCTCTCCCTTCTCGTCTAGCTTGCTGTGGTGAGTGTTACTTGGCAAAGTCCTCTGCAAATATTTGCTAGCCCTTCTACTCGCTTGCACCCCTCCTTTTCCCTGCTTCTTGCCTTCTGTGGTGGAAACGTGGTGAGAGCATAGGAGGGAGAACTGGGCATGATGGAAGGGCAGTGATCTCTCCCCAAGGGCGCTGCATGGGTTCAGAAGCTGCTGTAACTGGGTCCTACGACTGAAAAGTGCTGTTGAGGTGCCCTGTGCTAGCAAACTGCGGGCAGATTTTCTCTACTCTTTTTGCAGCTGAAAGAGGTTTAAGTTCAGGGCACACTGTGGATCCAGCTCTGTCCTCATCCTTCCAAATCCTGTGCTGTTTTGTTTTTTTTTCTTTTTTTCTGGGATGCTGTCCCAATGGGTTGGGTTTGCAGTCCAAAAGCTTGAAGGAAGAGCCAAGGGCACATGATGTCCTTCAGACATGGGAAAGAGGGGAGCAAGCTGAGTCAGCCTCCTCCAGCCCACCTCTGTCCTCCTGGGCTGGGTGAATGGAAGAAATTAGAAGACTTATGAGGAAATGGGGTTTGGAATAATTGCTGCGTGTTTTAAGAGTACTCACAGCTTGGAAAGGCTGCATGTCTTATAAGGGGCAAAATGCAAATGTAAGAACTAGTAGACTGATTCTCAAGTCTCCTGTGCAGCTATGTTGCTGCTTTATTTTACACCATGCTTTGTGGGTAGATGGGGCACAGGCACCCACCCGGTCAGGACTAACAGCAGGTATCAGCTGCTTGCTTTCTGTGCCTCTGTGCAAAATGTGCAAAATGCTCTGCGTGAGCTGTTTGGGGAAAAAAAACACAAGCCCCTCCACTCCTGTGCCTTGCTGCAGAGTGCACCTGTGGTCCTGTCGACCTCCTCTTTGTGTTGGACAGCTCGGAGAGCATCGGCCTGCAGAACTTCCAGATTGCCAAGGACTTCATCATCAAAGTCATTGACCGCCTTAGCAAGGACGAACGTGTGAAGGTGAGATCTCCACTGAGTGCAAGGATACGCTTTTGTGGACTCATTAACTTGTCACTGCAGGTAGAAAAGTAGGGAGATGCCTCCACTCCAAAGAGCCTCTATAAGGCTTTGCTTCAGGTGTGTAACTGGGGTAGGTTGTGACTCCTCCCAGATTCATAATGTGACAGAGATAAGACAGCAGTTTGTTGTCCCAAAATATAGACATTTCTCTCTTTCTGGGCAAAAGGACTCTGCCTGCTGTGGATGTGAGCTCTTTCTTCATGTTCCAGAGCACATGGCTCATAAAGCTTTTGCCTGATCAGCCAGTCTCTCCATCTATTCCTTGTCCTTACAAGCATTTCAGGTGACTGGAACAGATAACACATGATGTGTGTTGCAACTTCCCCTAGCTCCCCGGCAGCCAGCCTCCAAAGCACTCTTGTCTGCCCCAAGCTTGGGTTAAGCACACTACTGAAATGGACCTTTGCAGCCCAAAACAGCAATATTGTCCCAGTAGTGAGTCTTTCAGTCTGAAGAGGCACATGAATGCTTACTCTCCTAAGTGTCCTCTGGTAACCCACTGTGCATGGGAAACTTCATTTACCTCTATCATTTGGAAGGGATGTTTGGGATCCAGTGTTTCCTTAAGGTAAAACCAGACACATCTGTAGTACACAGGCTGTAAAGCCACAACGACCTGCTGTTGGACAGTTGTGTAGGCATGTGTGGGACCCTCTGGCTGGAAAAAAGCCAATAACAAGCAGAAAGGTTAGAGCTGGGCAGCCAAACCACTGTTGGAAGAAAACCAAAAGTTTTGAAAAAAGATCTCTTCCTAGCCACCCACCATGGCCAATGGTTTGTGTTGGGAAATCTGGGTTTGAGTCTTGTTTCACTGACTAGCTCACCACATTGGTCCCTGTGTGCATCCCCTCCTGTTGGGGCTCCTTTTGCCTACTTCTTGTGTAGGGGAGAGGCTGCAGAGGCTGCTGTGAAGGCATTTGGTACAAACCACCAGCAGGATTTCTGGAGGTCTCTGTGGTGCCCTAAGGTATCTGAACCTAACTGGCTGCTTTTTTTTTTCTGACAGTTTGAAACTGGGGAGTCTCGTGTGGGCGTTGTGCAGTACAGCCATGATAACACACAGGAGCTGGTGGCCATGGGGGATGCCAACATAGACAACATTGGGGCACTCAAACAGTGAGTCTGTGGGGTCTTGGCGCATTGTGCAGGGGCTTGACTCAGGGACACCTACTGACCCATCCTCCATCTCCAGGCCAGCAGCTCCTGCAACTGCAAGGATGCTAAATGTTCTTTAGTGGAATGTAGCAGTTCGTGGCATGGTAGGTAGTGCTAAGGCCAAGGAACTTGCCAGCTTTCCGGCCAAAGTCCCATGCTGGGATCTTGCCTTGCCTCATAGAAGAGGAAAAGAGGAGATTGAGGGGAGACCTCATTGCCCTCTACAACTTCCTGAAAGGAGATTGTAGAGAGGTGGGCATTGGCTTCTTTTCCCAAGTGAATAATGACAGGACCAGAGGAAATGGTCTGAAGTTGCATCAAGGGAGGTTTAGGTTAAATATTAGGAAGAATTACTTCACTGAAAGGGTGGTCAGGCACTGAAATAGCCTGCCCAGGGAGGTGGTGGAGTCGCTGTCCCTGGACGTATTTAAAAAATGTAAAGATGCAGCACTCCAGGGCATGCTGTAGTGGCCGAGATGTGGGTGGTTTTTGTGTGTGTATGGTTGTACTCAATGATCTCAGAGGTCCCTTCCAACCATGAAGATCCTGTGTAATCTCCATGGGGCAAGGCTGGCAGACTGCCTGGTGTCTGTGTTTTCAGGGCGGTCAAGAACCTGAAATGGATAGCTGGGGGCACCTACACTGGAGAAGCCCTGCAGTTCACCAAGGACAACCTGCTGCGGAGATTCACCTCCGACAAGCGCGTTGCCATCGTTATCACAGATGGACGCTCTGACACACTGCGAGACCCCACACCGCTCAACTCCCTGTGCGATGTCACCCCGGTAAGGACACGGGGGGAAGCACCCTGCCCGCAGGGAGCTGCCACACAGCAGAGGTGTATCAGAGCAGTGCAGGCTTTCTGAAGGACTCTGTGTCTCTGCCACCTGAGGCTAGGGCAGGGGTGACAGTGACAGATGTTCAAGTTTATGAATGCATGAGATGATGAATGCATCCAATGATGGGTTGTAACTTCCCTGCAGGTGGTTTCTCTTGGGATAGGTGACATCTTCCGAAATCCTCCAAATCCAGACCACTTGAATGATATTGCCTGTATAAGCAGACCAACCAGGCCAGGACTGTCCATTCAAAGGGACAACTATGCCGAGCTGCTAGATGACACCTTCTTGCAGAACATCACCTCATACGTCTGTCAAGGTGGGTGAAAGTTTGTGGTGGGAGGCAATAAAGAAGGAAGTGAGGGTTGCGTCAGGCGATGGGTGAGGGGTGCAGGCCTCCCTCCCTTGCTTCCCTCCACTCCTGAACAGACATTGAGGGAAGAGAATGGCATTCAAGGTTTAGCTAAATAAGGGGCAAGGACATTTCATGTCTCAGAACACTTTGCAGCTGGGTCCAGGTCCTCTCCCACTGCAGGACATCTCTGTCCACAGAATTTTCCAAGCACGCACCTCTGCTCTTTCCGGTGTGTGTTTATAATCTTTGCAAAGTGCCTTGCACAATGTGGCTGTGACCCAGGTGAGTTTTCATCCCTTCTCTGGCTCCATGGGAAGCTGTAGGATAAGTAGTTTTCCTGGGTGAGCTGGTGACATTATCCTTTCTAATTTTCTTAACAGAGAAGAAATGTCCGGACTACACTTGCCCAAGTGAGTATTGACTCTTTATGCCATATGAAGGGGTTGTGAGTGCTGTGATGGGGGAAGTGGCAGTTTGTGGGAATGCATAGCTTGAAGACCTCTCGCAACAAGGGGGCTTCTAGGCTGTAGAAGTAAGCAAGCGTTGTCAGCCATTCTCAGGGATTCTCTTACATACACCAATCCAAGGCACCTGGGGAAAAAGCCTAGACAGTTGCTCTTCTGGTGCCTCAAACCTAGAGAGGAAACTCTGCTAGATTTTAGATCTCACAGGCTAGGGGGCACAAAGAAAAAGTCAGCACTGTGGCCAGCTGGGATATTTGAGAAAGGTACCTAAAAATTGAGTACAGGGGGGAATTTAGAGGGGTACAGATCCACGTCAGAAATGTATACAGTCCTCAGACTCATCACAGAAAGTAGTCAACCTTGGGAGATGAAGTGGTTCCCCAGACATGCAAGGACAGCACTGTATTTAAGCAACAAGAGTCACTTGATTGTCTAAGCCAGATAAGAAACTGGGAACGCAGCCTGTCATAAACTAAATAAAAGAAGGAATGAAAGGGTAAAAGGACAAGTGTAGGACAGGACTGGGGGAGGGGAAACTAAGCTAGCAAACACACAGAGAGTGGGGATTACCTACATCTGACAAGTCGGGAAGCCTGCAAGACAGCTGGTGACTTCACTGGCTCTCCATGGAAGAGGTAGGAGGGGAAAATGTAGCATGACAAGCCCTGTGCCTTTCTCCTTGCAGTCACCTTTGCTGGGCTGGCAGACATTACACTGCTGGTGGACAGCTCCACCAGCGTGGGGAGCAAGAACTTCGAAACCACCAAGAAGTTTGTGAAGCGGCTGGCAGAGCGGTTCTTGGAGGCCGGCAAGCCTGCTGATGATTCTGTGCGCATCTCAGTGGTCCAGTACAGTGGCAGGAACCAGCAGAAAGTGGAAGCTCAGTTCCAGCACAACTACACAGTCATCGCCAAAGCCATCGACAACATGGAGTTCATTAATGATGCCACAGATGTCAATGCTGCTCTGCGGTTCGTCACAGGGCTGTACCAGCGTTCCTCCCGTCCTGGGGCGAAGAAGAGAGTAATAGTGTTTTCTGATGGCAACTCTCAAGGGATTACCTTGAGGGCCATTGAGAGGACTGTGCAGGAAGCTCAGCAGGCTGGCATCGAGATCTACGTGCTGGCAGTGGGCAGCCAAGTCAGTGAACCCAACATCCGTGTTTTGGTCACGGGGAAGAGTGCAGATTATGATGTGGTCTACGGGGAGCGCCACCTCTTCCGTGTGCCTGACTATAACTCTCTACTACGTGGTGTATTCTACCAAACCGTGTCCAGGAAGATAGCTGTAGACTGAGTCTGTCTTGATGGGTTTCTGTCAAGGCAATGCCTGCTTCTGTCTCACCTAAAAATGAAAACCAACAAAACAAAACAACAAAAAAATTAACAGTATTCTTGACCAACTTGAGGAATTTGTATGTATGCAGATAGCCATAGTGCCGCAGCCTGGCTGTGCATAGTCTGCTTCCTTCTCCCCCTGCTTCATCATCTGCATCTCTACTCTGTTAGCCTGAAACTTCCCTCCCTGCCCATGGCTGCCTTTCCTGCCCCACAGCAGGCAAACACAAGCACACCTAGCAATAAGATGCCAGAAAACCAATAACAACCTCATCCCACTGTTTTTTCACTGAGAAAGAATCGGGATGAGGAATTTTGTACCACTAAGGACTAGCCTGGTCTCATAAAGTTTCAGATGCTGGGGGTTTTGTTAATTTGCTTTTTTCTTTCATACATCAGCTGAACCCTTGCCAAGTTCATGATGGTCCTAACCCAATGCTGTGCTTCAAGTGAAATATTTAACACTTCAGTGAGCTTTGAGAGGGGATCACTGTCATGGCTGACAAGTTTGGTTCTTATCTGCCATGCTTGGAGGCAGAGTGGCTGGATTGTATTACTCAACCTGGATGAAAGCATCTCTGGCCTCCAGCACCATGGGATGGAGCAGGGAATTCCCAGGGCTGGGGTGGAGGTTGGTGGTGGAGCGCCCCTCAGCACTGGCACTCCCATTCAAGGTGGGGAGACTGAGCGCCAACCAAAAGAAACATGGACAGCAGCCGTTGGGGAGGGAGGAAACCCTAGAAGCTACATAACGGAACTTCTTCACCAACTGATTTCATGGTCCTACAGTGAAACCAGGAACTTCATGAATGACTTGTGTTATGGTCCAAGCTCCATTCTGGAAAATCTCTCTGAGCCTGGATAGTGGGATTTTTTTTATTTTTTATTTTTTTTTTATTTTTTTTCAAAAGTGCCAAGCTGTCTAATTCCCGGTGAGCTCTCTGGGAGCACTTTCTATAGCACCACCTAGGAGTTAGACACCTAGGCCCTAGGGAAACCCACTAACTGTACTATATATTGAATTAGGGCCTCATCTACAGCCCAGAAAAGTCAAGGGAAAGGCTGCTGTTGTCTGCCGGGATCTTTGCCTCACACCGTATGGATATACTGACAAAGGTGCTATCACTACATGGGTGTGGGCAGGCCCTTCATGTTTACACAGTTGTTTCCAGGATCACACTCAAGATGTGGTTTGGCTGAATGAGATTTTGCTTCAGTGCTTCCATTGGTGCTCTTGCTACGAATTCATGTGCTTTTGAAAAAACAACAGTGGTTACCAAGCATCAGAATCCCAGACTCTACACTTTGTATCCAAAAACCCAATGTATGAGTTAGTTTTATTTTATGCCTGTGTTTTACTAAAATTGTCCACTTCAGAGATTTGTCAAATAAATTGTTTTCCACAATCTCATTGGAAGTTTGTCTGGCTTGAATTTCAAGGGGTCCAGATGTTCAAAAGTTACTTGGTTAAACAGAAGTTGCTGGAACTTTTCACATAAAATTGTAAGGGGTAGAAGAAAAGAGAACTATTGCTTTTGCATTGCAAATCTGGCTATTATTGAATGCCATGGATTTCACAAATACTGTGAATCCTCTTCATCTATTAAATAATGCATAACAATTTTATGAGAAGAGCACTGAGTTCTCAAAGAATGATAAATGCTTACGCAGCTTCCATTTGCCTTCTAGTTGAAAAACCAAAACAAAACGAAACAGAAAGCAAACCAAAAACCTTAACCTATGCAGGTAGGTACTGTTGTTTTCAGAAGACCAGGTGCAGAAGGATGGTGATCATCAGGTGAAGAGGTAAGCCGTATTTGCTTTCTGCTTATGTTCAGGATGTCTCTTTAGAATTTACGATCTCTCCTTAGTACCTCATTTCCTGGGCACACAGGGATGCTGCTCTGCAGACAGGGCTAGCAATTGAGATCTCAAACATCTCATCCAGCTTTGCCAGGCGCAATGCTCCCCAAACATTTGTTTTACAGCCTAAGGCAGGTCTAATGGGTGCCTGTCTTTGGGGAAGCTCCCAGGCCATACCTGTATGTCCCAGGGGCTTTTTGTGGCCTTTCACTGTGGATGCATACACAGTCACTTGCTGTGCAGACAGTGGACCACATTCATGCCCCATTTTGGTAATGGAGGGGCACTGTCATGCTTCACCCTTCTTTCATATCCTCCTCTTAGTCATGCTTTCTCCTGGCCAGGCACCTCAGTTGAGATGCTCTTTAGGCTCCCTGGCTGTCCTGTAGTGCCAAGAACACCTCACTCTCAACTGGAAAGTCTGAGGAGCACCTCTGTGGAGGCTCTGCCAGTGGCTGTAGTTTGAATCAGATGTCCCACTCTATTCTCCATAGAAAGTTAGGAAAAAGTGCCTTCTCACCTGCCCCAGTAAAGGTGATTATTGTTACAGCTACAGAAATACTTCTTAATGGCCCACTGCAGTCCTCATAATAAATCATGCATGAAGGAAGGGAACATGATATGGATGAGCCCCTGGGTTGCGCACCTTCTGTTGTGGCTGCCAGCAAGGGGTGGATGGGAAAAGGGGCTGCACCCACCTGCACAGCTCCTGTACCCTCCTGATGGTGTACACTCCTCATGCCCTAGCTGACCCATGTCAAATGCAGGGATGCAAAAGAGTCCTGGAGAAAGCTCTCTCTGACTTTGGGCTGGTTTACAACTTTTTGCTAAAAAAGCAGGTGGCATGAGGGATTTTTCCTGCTTCATGTACTTCCCCCTCTCCTCCCACAGCCATGCCCTTGCTTTCTGCCCTTAGTGAAAGGGGAAGGAAATCCCAGATCCAGCAACAATTGTCAGATTCCAAGCCTCAGTTCTTGGAGCGTTTTACCCATGAGAAAAATCTAAACATTCCTTTACAGTCCAGTTTGTCCAGAAGAAACAGTTTTAAACAGATCCTGGTGAAGAGCTGTCTTCCCCGGAAGACAGGGACCAGCAGGGATTTTTCAGCAATGCCCAACGTTTTGTGTTTAGGCATGCTGCCTTGTCTCTCCCCACGCTTTTGCATCATCCAGGTAGGATTGTGAGAGCCTTTGTCGGGTGTTCAGGCCAAAGTCGGCCCTGATATGCTGGATTCATTTTGTCTTCCAATACGGATTATATTTACTCATCTCTTTTCAGGCTCAATTTTTATGCTTCCATTGCAGGGAAGGTCAAAATGCCTCTGCCTGTGGGCCTGCTTTGTTAAACTTCAGATGTTCTCCAGATGTTCAGCAAGGGGGTTTATATAACAACAACAGAATTTGGGCCACATTCCTGTTTTCCTCTGACTAAATTCTCCTGATTTGAAGCAACGCTGATTCACAGTCCTTCATAGGAAAGTGATGGCTGGGGAAGGAGAGGATCACTGAAGCTACCTTACCAATGTGGTAGGACTTCTAGAACACGTACCTTGCTACAGGCTGAGACAAAACTGCAATCCTAAAGGACAGTAAAAAGTGACATAAAAGACGTAAACTGGTAAGTGAGAGATGAACGTTCTGTCCAGTTAGTTCTTGTAAATTAGAACGTAAGACTGCTCGCACCTGGGAAGCTGCAAGGGGTTCAGCTACACCCACCCAGTGGCACTGATCATCTGTCCAGACCTATCCAACCTTGCGGCTGCAGCTCTGGAGCAGATCTGTGGATTAGCTGATTATCCTGGTCATTGTTTCTCCGTGGGCACCAAGCATGGCACGAGGCCCTGCCCAGCACCGTATGGTGTACCTCTAAAGCTCTGAGGTCCAAGCCATTTCCCTGCACTGTGGTCAGTGCTTGCTCCCACCACAGATGGGGAGGTGTGGTAGCATTGTGAACACTATTTCCACACCCTGGGGCAGCCCCATTCCCTACTGCCCTGGACAACATGGGGCTGCTGGTGACCACAGGGCTGTCAGGGCAACTCTTCCCCCAGCTTACAGCCCTGTAGCCCAGCCAAATTGCTCTTGATGATGCTAGCTCTAGACTTCAAGATGTGTAACAATAAATAGTTGCTCAAGGATGATTTTGGATTGCATTTGCAAAATTATTTAAGAGCCTTTCCTGAGCCTACAGTTTTCCCAAGGAGCAGAGGTCTATTGTCTATCCTTTCTAGCTGAAACAGCTGAAAAACTGAATGTTCAAAGGCCTCTTGCTATCCTGGGGTTTGTGGTTTGTTTTAGCTTTATTATTCGCAAATGTGTTTTCGTTTAAGCTTCGTGTTATTTTGTCCAATTGCATGGATCTTCCCCTTAAAGAAATCATATCGCATAAGGAGAAAAAATCATGATCTACACAAGCTTGTGGACAAACAGCAGAAGAAAGACTGCAAGCTATCAAGAAATACAGGGTTGACACACAGAAATAATTCTGAGCAAACTCAAGTCCAGAGAGGAAGACCACATCCCCTTCCCACAACACACACTGTCATCATCATACTTCCCCAAGTGAAGGACTTGAGAAGCTAATGGCCTCCCATAATGCTGCATGGGACAGGGGAGCATCACCAAAGCATGGTGCAGCTCTGCGACATCTGTATATAACGATATTAGATTTTGCTAATTCCTATCAAGAATGGAGTCATTTAGAGTATAGGCACCTATATAATAACCAGACTAAATAAATTTTTGCATTCTATTTAGGCTAAGACTTTTATTAGACAAAGAATTTTTGGATCTACACCTAACAGTGTCTTCTTTGGTTCTCCTTATCTAAGCCCACATGCAGCAAGCATGATCTGCCAGGGTCTTTTCCCTCAGAATTTCTCCTCACTGTCTGCCAGTAGGTGTGGCTGGGTCCAGAGTGTCTGCTTGCCATGCTGTTCCGCAGAAAGCTTATGTTCCTTCAGCCCAGTTCCTGGGTTGCCCCCAGCAAGCTGTGGCAGAGCTCCTCGGAACTGTGGCAGCATAGAGCTCTGAGGGATGTACGGCAGGGGGAAGCTGCAGTCAGGTGGCCCAGCAGTTGCCTCACCAAGCAGCTGAGACACTCTTAATATACTTCTGAACTGAGGAATTCATGCTATTTAAGTTTTTGGTTTGTGTTGTTTTCCTGTTTCATTTCTTACCCGTGAGTTCATCCCTGTCAGACAGAGAAACTACAGAGATGCTCACGGAAGAACATGGAGACAATGACATGGCATTTCCAGTGAGCACTGGGAATGTGTGGAATGACTCAACCCCGTGAAATGTCACTGCAACACTTCCACCTGCCCACCATCCCGGCAGAACAGTGTTCCTGGTCCTGTGTGTTACTGCAGACACCCACAGGAAACACTTCGCATCTTTGTCATCTTGGTGAAAAGGCTAGAGTTTAACGTCCAGACCACTGAGCCCCATGGAAACACAGCTGGGTTATTTCTTTTTAATTGTAGTATATTAAAATGGAAAGTAGAATAAAATAACAGAAGCTGGAGGCAATGCAGACAGATCCTATGCCATCCTACCCAGCATGCTTCTGGAGAAAATTTTGTTCTTTTTTCTGCACTTTTGTTTATGGCACTTTGTTCTGGATCACTGTTTCATAGGTGGGATGGGATAGGCATTGGCACCTACCTACCCCAACCTCATCCAGCACCTCTGGTGGGAGGACAAAGCCCCTCATCTTACCAAATCTTATCTCCCTCCTTGTAAGACCCTATCCTTTCTTGTAACAATCTCGGGATTATCTCTGCTACTGCTTTTGTTCCTTTTACTGAGGATGCTTCCTGTTGGCTGCCAGGCTGAAAATAACTACTTTACTTTTAATTCCTCCTTGCTCTCTGTATGGGGGGTAATGGCTCTTTGGTGTTCTTCCAGCTTTCCAGAAATAAATTTTCCTCATGTTAGGACAGGGGGATTAACTCCTACTGGTGGATTAAACCTCAGATGCTGCTCTAAACCAGAAAAGCATTTTGCAATGCCACAAATACATCTCTTGTAGCCAGGCTGAACCAAATCAGATATCAGATGCCTAAATCAGATTGCGTGACCTCGTACCACCTTCAAGTCACATCCAGCACAGATACTGGCTAGCCCTGCCAACTAGAGGTCCTTGTCCATGGAGGTCAGCCAGCAGTTTTGAGATGTGTCTTGCAATAGATATTACAGTCAAGCAAGGAGCCTGCAGTCCCCTTTGCCAGTGCTTCTACTGCCTCGGTCCTGGCCTGAGACAGCTGATGTGGAGAGTCAGTGGAAGTACAGACTGCAGACAGTGGAGGTCTGGAGCACCCCATTTTGAAAGTAGGCTTTTCTGCATGACATAAATCTGTTGTACTATGACTCTAAGGATCCTAAACATAATCCTAAGTTTGCCCCTAAAGTTTTTCTCTGTTTCTCTTTTCTTCTGTCCCAACAACCAAATCCCATAATGGCATTTTTCATGGCTTAAGAGAGAGCAAACAGAGCAGGAATAAGTGTGCAAGGCCAGCACCTCGATCACAGTTTTTCACTGCTCTGAAAGCATGGGGGAAAGGCGTAACTCTTAGAGCCTGATGGTGTTTCTTTCCTGGTTCTAGAAAGTAGTTCAAACCTTTATAAACATGGATATTAACTCAAAGTGCTTGCCTGTAGCTTCTGAAATCCCTGAAAATTCCTCTCTTGCCCTAAAAGAATCCAAACTATCGTGAGACGCAAAACATTTGCTCCTTCAACTGAGTTGTGTTTATTTCTACCTAAATTCAGCCTGGAGTATTTCTGAGGACTCCGGATTTCTGATAGTACCACTAGGGACAAAATTATCCCCGCATATAAAATTATATCTTAGTTGATGTGAGAGCTAAACAGTATTAGACACGATATTTTCAACAGGACCTGAAGTACTTAAGATTTTTCAAAGGCAGCTTGTAAAACCAGCGTGTTTCTTTTCTAGAACAGATAAAGCTCAGGCCATGAGCAGCAGGCTGCATTTTTTTCTGGTTCTGAAAGCCTGGTGTGGAAGTGCTGGGCACGTACTTAACAAGACCCAGCCAAGGGAGGCTGGATGAGTCCCATCTGGAGCTCTGCAGCTCCTTTGAAAACTGTGTCAAAAGGGGTCTGGAATGCCGAGGAAATGAGAACATGTGGCAGATTACTACACTTGAAAACAGCCATCCCAACAGCAGCCTAGGATGCAACCACCTCTCTCCACCCAAACACTGCCCCAAGGGAAGAATGGAGTCCTGCTCAAAGTGTCATTTACTACCTTGCAAAACAAGGCAGAAGCAGACTAACCTTGCCTAAATATCCCCTTCCCGTCCATCGCTGAGTCCAGTCTGGGACTTTCCCAGTGCCTGTCAGTGACATGATTGTCATCCTGGGAGCTTGAAACTGGTTTTGTATATGTTGTATGTATTTTATTATTTTATTAATATTTTGTTAAAGTAGTTTAGTGTCTTTTAAACTCATAAGTCTTTTTCTCTCTGTTCCTCCTCTCCCTTCAGAGAAAGGTGGGGGAGAGCATCTATCATTCACCTCAGTAGCCAGTTTGACCAAAACCATGCCACTGGGTTTCACAGATCACATCTCATCGGAAGACCCATACTGGGTCTTGGAAGCCCATATGCCTCCCATGGTGCAGGAGGAAGGCTGCATGTAAAGATGGCAATATTGCTCTGCCTGTGCTTCAAGTTTGTGCAATCTGGCCAAGGGTCTCAGGGTCCCAGGGGTTTCCAGTTTCAATTGACAGCTCATCATCTAGCCCACACAGACCCCTTTGCTATGCAAGCTAGCTGTCTTACCGCCTCATTGGCAAGCCAGTGGGTACTAGGAATTTGGTGCTATCAAACCCAAATTGAGTGGCTCCACTTTTCATAATCATGAGTGAATCTGGGATTTCCTGCAAATTCAGGGTCCTTTGGGTTCACATTATTGCATGTTCTATGCAGGACCTAGGAAGCTCCTCATATATGTGGTCAAGACATGGCCAGGAAATAGTCAACTGGTAAGAGGTTGCACAGCTGAATCATGAGTCAACCATAGCATTATTTACACAGAATATAGGCATTGCCAGACCCCAAGAGTTTTATCATCCAGTTGACGACATGGTGCTGTGTGGACATTCTGGCAGACTCAGCCTGGCTGCTAGACAGATACCACTCAAGCACAGAAGGTAGAAAGTGTGCTATCTGGGAAGCTTTTCTGTATCCTCTTTGGTGTAGGCAAGGGAATTCTCATGAAAAGGCAATTTTGTGTGAGAAACTGTAGAACAGCAGTGTCTGGTCTGCGTAACAGACGTGACTGTGTCATATCTATATGGAATCAGGAAGGCATCACACAATTCAAACACTTCTACTTTACAATCAGATCATTTTCTGACAGTCTTGTGGCCGGTCTGCAGGTAATGCCAGAAGATGCTTTAAAGAAGGTGGTCAACAAAACTGTTTGTATAGTATTTGTTGCTTGTGATATCTGGCAGGTTTTTAGGTAAAGACAAGAGCTAGAAAAATATTTGGGCAGCTATTTTCTTGGTAGGTTGCTGGAAAACAAGGAAATTAAGAGTTTTCCTAAGACCAAAACTGTGGGAGAAATGGGAACTAGACCTCTCTCCCTTGATTTCCATGTGCAAGAGATTCTGTGTAAACCATCCTGAGTGCATAGTGGACAAAAGGCAAAGGTAGTGATGCATTAAAAAGCCAAGGTCCTGTTCTGGCTTAATGATTTCTGCTATCTCTCCATTGTTCGTTGAGTATGGGAGCACCCTGTTGAGATGCCTACACCAGCCGAACTCTATGCACCATTGCCAGGCCAGATGCCTTCTTTGATAGGTCTTTTTGGGAGGTACTCATTTCCTATAGCTTCAGCTATCTTCAGTGAATACACCTTAGTCTAAGCTAATCATTAAGGACCTCTTTGTAGCAGGGAAATGAAATAAGTGTGTCTGAAGTAAAATTAACAAGAGCCCTATCAGACAGGTCAGAGAATGACAAACCGGTCCATACAAGTCTCATTTCTCTCCACCGGCTATAAAGGGGGTCATGGTGGTTGTTTCAGAAGTGCATGGCTACTTACAATCCCAAAAGTAGACACTGCCCTTCAGCTGTTGTGCAGTGTGATCATGTGATTTTGTGCAATTTTTTGTAAACTCAGATAGTTGAATCAAGCCTGCAACCACTGTGGCTTCAGGTATTTTACACTCTGTTAATTTTGATAGCCAAGTTAGAAGCTTGTGTTTACTGCACAGCTGTGCATTGGAACTGAAGTACTCAGCTGACCCACAAACACTGTTGTCTTATCGCACTTCAGTAAGTGGTTGTTAGCCACTGGAGAGGACTTATGTGCTGCACTACTGAAAACAGATTTATCACTTTGCACATTTTTTCCAGGGAATTTGAATCAAAACAGTCCAGTAAGCCCCTTTAATTCTATTTAAACACTTATATGTAGTCTTCTTATATGTTAAATAATAATAGGGGCCTGATAGTTCATACTAATTAATAAGCAAGTAATTTTAGTGGGATATTGTAAGGAACTTACTGCTGAATTGAAAATATTTTTTTCTATCTGGATATTTTTGCTCATCTTCTTTCCCAGCCCAGATGGTTTCTAGCAGAATTAGGTCTTTGTCATGAAATATATACCAGTTTTAACTTTAAAGTTGCCCAACATGATGTGACGAATTCTATAACTGAACATGAGCCAGCAACGTGCCCTTGCAACAAAGAAGGTCAACAACATTTGGGCTGCACCAGGAAGAGTGCTGCTGACAGGTCAAGAGAGGTGATCCTTCATCTCTGCTTAGCTCTGGAATGTTGGGTCCAGTGCCAGGCTCCCCAGGCCCGAGAGAGAGGTGGATATATTGGAGAAGCTCCAATAAAGAGTCATCAAGATGATGAAGGGATTGGAGCATCTTTCCTAAATGGGTGAGGCTGAAGGAGCTGGAACTGTTCAGACCTGGGGGATGTTATCTATGTGTATAAACACCTCATAGGAAGTAATGAAGAAGTGGTGCCCAGTTACAGGACAAGAGACAACAGACACAAAATGAAACACATGAAATTCCACCTGAACACAACGAAACACTTTCTTGTTTGCGAGGGTTGTCATACACTGGAAGCAATTTCCCAAAGAGGTTGTGTAGTCTCCACCTGTGGAGATACACAAAACCCAAGTGGACACTGTCCTGGGCCTCTAGCCGACCCTGCTTGAGCCAGGGGGTTGAACTGAATGATCTGAAGAGGTGTCTGCCAGCCTCAAACATTCAGCTGTGCTTCTGTGGATCCCCATTTTACCAGAGGCAACAGAAAGTCATCTGCTCTGCCTCTTTGCAGGTCCTTAGGCTAATGAGTTTCAGAGGAAAGCTTTCCACAATCCCAAGGCATTATATGAGGCAGAAGAAAATTAAAGAAGGATCTTCTCACCTCTTTAGTGCACCACCTTGGCTCAGAAGGGACTCAGAAAGCGGGGGGTAGGGCTTATAAACTCTGAAATGGTTCCTGACTTCTTATTTCAAGGTAATCTTGCTGCATTTGGGACCACCTCTGCTGCAGAGAGCAGCCAACACCCAGCTTCAGGAGCCAGGCATCCTGTTGCTTGCTATCTCCCACTGTCTTTGTGTTTCTGGTCACCAAGCCCTGGCTGGGGATGGTTGAGGAATGGTGGGGGGAGCTGCATGGGTTCTGTCTGTGTGAAAGAGCAGCAGCTTACAGAAAGTACAGTATCTTGCGCTGACTTTGCTGCTTAGTCATACCGCAGTAACTACAGCTTGGCAGCTGGTCTTACCCCCTTTCCTTTGCAAATGTTTCCATTTATGGCTGCAATTTTTATTTCTCTTTGCCTCCATTCACTGCACAGATTAAAAGTCTGCAAAAGGGGAGATGTGAACCTTTACATCAGGAGAAACGTTTACATCAGGATAAATCAGCTGTGTGGATTTATACCTTCAGGTATTCAGGTGTCTCCTACAGAAGCACACCACCCAGCATGCTCAAGGGATCATTTTGGCCAGAAGCAGGTGCTGTGTCTGTCTGGTGGCAAGAACACAGATGTGAATGTGGTTGTCAACATTTTCCTTGCCCAGATACACCGAGAAGGAGAAAGTTGCAGCCATTTGACCTGGTCGTCTCTGCTCACGGCTGAGTGCTGTGCCTGGTTCTTCCAGTGACACTGGAGAAGGGGTGACCCCACAAGCAGGCTGTGCTGGAGGTCCTTGGGGCTGTGTCCATCCTCTTCCTAGAGCCAAAGCTCCCGAATACTCCTTGTTGGCCTTCAGGAAAAGAGGATCCATTTAGAGAGAGAGAGAAAGAGAGAGAGTGTGAGATCCACCTTTCCTCCATGCATTACGGATGTACAGGTTTATGATACAGTGTGCTCTAGTCAGCCTTTGGGGGGAAAAAAAAAGCATTCCCAGCTTATGAAGAGCTTTAGGGCAGACAAAGCAGAGTTGTGACCTGAGCTGTGCGGGAACTGAACTGTCTATCTGAACTGTCTGGGAGGAAAGCTAGAGTTTGTGGCACGTGTATGTTAAGGTTGTGATGATGTTAAAAGATTTTGTAATTAATGCATATTCAAATGATGTCTTAAATATCTGTGCCCCAAGACGTGGACTTTAGGCTGCATGAAAGTGGTTCCTGGTTCTGGAAACATGTTTTCCCTTAAAGCAGGGCTCTGAAGTCATCATGATGCTATTGAAACTGTGGCTGATGCTGCTCAGTGATATCAGCAGCTTAGAGGCAGCAAACCCAGGCTGTAATCTTTACTGGCATTTCTGGTTCAGGTGCTCTCTGGCGTGTGCTCCATCCCAGCCAGCACCAGCCCCTGCTCTTACTGCTGGTGGGCAGGGAGCCCACACAGATTTCTGTGGCAGCTGCAGCACCTGCAATCAAGGCTGCAGAGGGGTAAATATAAAGCTTGTGCTCTCCATGCTCCCCTACCTCTTCCCAAAGGTTTCAAGAGCAAAACCCCGGACCAGAGGCAAGATTGCTGTCTACTTAAAGAGATGAAACATGGCAGAGACTTTGCCCAAACAATCTGCTGCCTGCTGTTTCCTGTTGCCAGATGCTGCCAGCCCCAAGTCCTCTCCCAGGGAGATGTCTGTACACCACCAGCCAAGCTGCGGTCTCTCAATGGGATCCATACGTTCTTGATAAGAGGCCTAGAAAACTTCATGGTGCCTGGTCTGAGGTTTTCTACCAAGCACTCCTACAGCCTTCAATTATCTGGATTCTCCAGAAGTTATGTGGGAAGCTGATTTTCCCACAGAGTTTTCAGCACCTCCTGCAAGTCCTTCCTTCCCCATTTCCCTTTTCCAGCACCCGTCACCCTTTTTCACTGTGCATGTTCTTGTGCCTCCCTGAAGGTGGGTTATGCTAGATTGTATCTTGATCACAGATGCACCTTGTACTTTTTCATGTCTGGCAGAGATGCACTAAGCAGCAGGACATCAGTTCTGCATTTACAAGGCAGCAAGGTGTGTAAAAACATGAGTGGACTGCTTTTAAGGATGCTCATGTTTGCCTGATCTTGTACATGGTTGAGCTGTTAAGCCTTGAAGCTTCTCCAGTGAGCAGACTGGTGAGCCTGCCACCGTTGCTACCACAATTTTAGGACAGGCACAATTTACTTTGTGACTTCATGGCAGGGCATATTGTTAATGCAGTTACAGTAGTTACGCAGTGATGTGAAGAGGCACTTGGGCATGTAATGTCAACAATTTCAGGACTATTTAAACTGCCAGAACGATGCAGGGGAAATCTCAATGTAAAATGAAAATCTGATTTCTGTGCCCAAGAAGGTAATTATAAAAGAAAAAAAATAGTGCATGAATTCCTATTCATTTCTGATTCTCTCTTTATGTATTTATCTTATTAGGAGGAGGCTGTCAGTTTGGATGGATGAGGGACAGAAGGGAGAGTGAAGAACTGTATATAAAAGAACTGCATGTAAGAGACAGCATGCCTGCACTTTTGCTTCCCCACTGTTAATTTTGTAGTTACACACTGAAGCTGGAAAGCCTCAAGCTTCTAGATAAGCATTCGAGTTCCACTGACAGTCTTAAGGAAAATTAGTATAAACATAAGATTTTGTTTATTGTGCGCATGTGAACAAAATTATTTCATTTGATGTTGGAGGTTGGGCTCACATTAACAATTAAAGGAAGAGCACAGATGTTCAGATCCCTGGTAAAAGGGTTTGTCAGACTCCTGGCAAAAATATTGTAACTTCTCTGTGACCCTGATAGCTTGGGCTGATTTAAGGTCTCATCAAAAAAGAATCCAAGGAAGGATGAAATGCCGTCCTCCTTCTGTGCCTCTGTGTTGCTTGCTTGCTCTGCAGACTATTTGCTTGTTTTGTCTCAGAGGAATACAAGTTAATAATGCAGCATATTTGGGGGGTTGGGGGTTTTTTTGGTTTTGTTTTGTTTTGGGTTTTTTTTTTTGTAGAAGGGTCAATGAAACCAACTCAGATAAGAATATTTTTCTTAACATTGATTATGTGTCTAATTATATTACTTTTCTTACATGCATAAAACTCCTGTTCAAATTTGTATTACACTTGGTGCAAATACCATTTTCCTTGTCAGTAGTAGCAGATTTGCCGGATGCTAGAGCGGAATTCTATTATGATGTTATATTTGGCCAGGAAGAAACTGCCTCACAGAATAATACATTTCTTGAGCACCAATCTATAGCTACAAATGAAATGAGAGCCACTAATGTTTTGTGTTAGAGCAAAAATTGGAGCATGTGCACGAGGGAAGGAGGGGTGTTAAGCATCGTGCCAAAAGCAGACAGGCAATGCTCTGCTGTACGTGACCCAGGCAAAAGAGTTGCACAGGGCTCCCTGGATTCACGTCATATATGTGAAAAGCAACAGCTATCAAGCAGTGGAAAAACTCTGCAACCTGAGGAATAGCTGGGTGGCTGCCCACTACAGTCCCCAGCACAGAGATGTCTGGGCAGCAGTCACTCTGCCGCCTCAGTCTCTTCCCCAGGGGAGGAAAACAAGTCCCAGGAGGGATCAGCACATAAAGTCAGTCCAAGGAGGGGTGAAGACACGCTGGGCTTTTGCTTCATGACACAGTAACTGAGGTGGGCGTAGATTTCAGAGGTCTCTGTGGCTCCAATTCAGAAGAACATCTATATGCATGTGGCATACACTGTTAGCAAGATTTGAATTAGCAGCAAAATTTTGGTTTTTCAAATTATTTTGCAAATAAATACGATTGCAAATTTGGGCAAAAGTTTTGCAAGTTATTGTTAATTTAACCTGTGACAAATTTGGTCCTGCATTCAGGTTGTAAAGGGTGTCCCTTGCTCCAGGACTGCACTCATCTTCCTCAGAGTTCTGGGGTGATGTTGTCACTGAGTAGCTTGATACAATTCCTTACCACAGCAGAAAATCCAGAAGATATTGCTGTTCAGTCTTACTCCCTGTTTTTTACCTGTGCAGTGTCTTTTGTCTGTCAGTCCATTGATCCATGTGAGCATCAATCAGATTCTCTTCTAGACTGCTGCTGGCCTCCTTGCTGCTTACATCCCAAAGGTCCTGTGGTTTGGAAAAGCAGGGATTATATTTTTCTTTAACCTCTATAAGATAAAAATTAAAAGCTTACTGTGTTGTTAGGGAGAGACTCAAGGGAAGGATTTTCAGCCACTTTGTGCTCCTGGAAGGCAAGACAAGTCAGTTCCAGGTGGTTTCAGAGATACTGCTGCCAGTGTACCAGCACGGTGCTATGCTGGCAGACCTTGCCTGCTGCCTTCAGTGTTGACCTGGGCTCATATTTGAATGCTATGCTGTTGTCCTGATGGGCTGAAGCATCCTGAACTCATTTCTCAGCACCTCCCCTACAACCTGGGGGTTTGTGAGGATTACTGCTTTTCAAGAAATTAAACAATGCTTTCTCTTGGTGAGCATCTTTAGTTACAAGTTGCAGCCTTGAAGTCACAGATTATCATTTAAGACCCGAATTACAGGTCCTTAAAGCCAGTAAAGTAAAAAGCCTCTCATTGGCTTCAAGGTTTGTGGTTTTTTCACTTTTTTTTTTTTAATTCCTTTTTACGACTCCCACGGAGATGGGAATTATACATAATCGGTCCCAAGGATCCATCTCCATATAAGGGTTGACTGGGAAACTTTTAAGACCCAAGAGCAGGAGAATAGTGTGGCTGCAGAGACACAAATCTGGGATTAAAGACAAAATTAGTATTTGAAATAGATTAGCTCGATTGTGTTGCCACCAGATTCCTGAGGGAAGTGACTCAAACCAGGGCCAGCCTCCTCCCACCCCAACAACCCACAATGCTGTACCCCCACGTTCAGAGGAAATACGTTTTTTCCCTGATCCCTTTCAGCCCCCTCTTTTCCCAGGATAAGGCAATAATTAATTCCTTTCCTTTCTATTTATACCTGTTAGTCGTTGCAAAAGTGTCTCCCAGTAGATTTATGTTTCATTATAATGAGTGTGTCTTAAGGGAATATTATTCATAATTTAGTTGAAATGTAAAAGAAAAAGTCTTCTCTTTTGTTTTCGTAATCTTAGCCAGAGTAGTCATTTCAAGTGAAGGCAGTACCTCCAGGCTGTAGTAGCGAAAAGCAAAAGTTTAGATAGAAGTTCATCAGCAGGAGAAGGGAACTGAAATGTCTTTCTTAGGGTCTGTACATGATGTTAAGGACTGTGGGTGGGGTGGGATGTGACTAAGTTCAAAAATGTAAATTTTTTTGAACCATCACCGGTAAAAGGCTCGGGAGGGGAACGAGGTTTCCTCTATAAACTATGCGGGTTTTTTCTCTCCATTTCATGGAAACACCACAGTAAATTTTTCCCTCTCGTTTCTCTGGTGACAAGAAAATAAAACAAATGCAGCTGGGTCATTCTGCTCTTGCTGTATTTCACCACGCAGCTCCAAAGACACAAACTGTGTTTTAACTCTTTCAGTACCCTGAGCTATGAAACTAAATCTGGTTTGAAATCTCCACAAAGTTAGTTTGGGATTATCCAGCGTGTACTGCAAACCACAGCAGCATCAGCTGCCTCTCCAAGGTCCTGCCCTGCCAGGGAGCTGGAAGGCAATTGCTTCACTGTGCAAAGGCTCTTCTCGATGAGTCAACAAGGTTTGGGACTCAACTGTCTTGATTGCATGGAGAAAATGTGCTGCAAGAGATGAAAGACGCAAAAAGCAAGGATTGTGAAACTGGTAAAAAGGAGAGTCTGGTAGGAGAAAGAGTTTCAGTCTGTTCCTTTCCGCACTCACTCTGCTCTCTGTCCACTCATTATTTTGCTTGCTATGTTCACTTATGATCTCGTGTTGCTGCTCTTTGGCAGCTTCTGGGAGAGCACCAGGCACCCTCCTTTCCCCTTGCATGGCAATGTCTGAGATGGCTCTTCCACCCTCTGCATAGTGGTGAGGAGACCCAGAAGTCATCAGCTGAAAGCCCTGAACTTTCCCACTGTTGAGGCACTGTAGAAAAGCTGACTTCACATAGTAAGCCTCGACTAAGCAACTGAATGTAAAATGTTGAGTTCATAAGTATGGCCTCAATCAAAAGGGCAAACTTCAAACACTCTAAGAAATTGTGCAACAATAGCAGCTTGGCACAGGACCTCTCGGGCATTCCTGATGTTTCTTCAAGCCAGTGTACTCAAACTGGTCCTGTGAAGGCAGATCTCGAGCAGAGTGGAAACAAAACTTGGAGCAAGGATCTCTGCACTAGTGAGGATTGCCAAACACTTCAGGTAGATTATTAGAAATGGTGGGGAAGCAGACTGCGGGAAAAAAGCCTCAGTGAGGTGTAACCTGCAACCGAGAGAGAGAGTTAGGAGCATGCTGTTCCCTTGGGTGGTCTCTCTATATAAAAACTATGCAGTACAGAGCAGAACCAAAACTGGCCCTTGGCCAGCCAACAAAAGCACCATGCTAATACTCCACTGGTGGCGTTAAGGGTGGCTCCTATATGCTTCTCTGGAATCTGTACAGCATGGGACCAACTTGAAGATGGAAGAACACCATCTGCACTTCTGGCCACTCCTTTTCTCAGCACTGTGTCTAGATAGTCAGTCAGTCTCACCTCCACGCCTGGCAAGATCATGGAGCAAATTCTCATGGAATCTCTGCTAAGGCAGATGGAAAATAAGGATGTGATTGGAGACAGCCAACATGGCCTCACCAAGGGCAAATCCTGCCTGACAAATCTGGTGGCCTTTTACGATACTACCACAGACTTGCTGGACAAAAGCAGAGCAACAGATATTATCTACCTGGACTTAAGCAAAGCATTTGACACTGTCCCACATGACATCCTAGTCTCCAAATTGGAAAGTCATGGGTTCGATGAATGGACCACTCGGTAGATAAGGAACTGGCTGGATGGCC
>VXBW01002014.1:0-47155 GCA_013400375.1 Thinocorus orbignyianus | reverse complement strand
AGGCTGGATGGGGCTTGGAGCAACCTGGTCTAGTGGGAGGTGTCCCATGGCAGGGGGGTTAGAACTCGATAACCTTTAAGGTCCCTTCCAACTGTAATGATTTTATGATTCTATGATAAACAAAGTAGTGGTTCTGGTATGTCATCATCCCCTAAGTATTTAGAGCTCTACTGAAAAAACACAAGGTCACAGATATGGGCCTGCATCTGGCAAGGCTTCAATAATGCTGTGGGATGGGAAATCCTTGAGACTGTTTAATGTAAGAGTCTGAAATCTCCAAACAATACTTCCTTATGTGTTAGCAAACAACAGTTTATGAGCACACATAAACTGTTATGTGCTATATATGCTATGTATAAAATGCTATATATAAAAGCAGGGAGCTAAGTAAATAAGAACTGCAGTAGCGTAGGAGACTTAAAAGTTAACATTGGAAAAAGTATGCAAAGCCCCAGATTGCACTTGTGTGTTCATGATGATTCTCTAAACATCCTGGAGCAATTGGTTTTAATGGTCTAAATCCCAGGAAATGCTGTTAAATTATGGTAACAAATTAATATCTTCTTTTTTCTTCAGAAAGTTTCACCTTTGTGTCTCACTTTACCACAACTGAAGAATGTCAAACACAGTGGGGGCTGTCACTTATCTACATGACCTGAGCTAATCTAGAAAAATAAATGTTTTTTCTTCTTTTGTTTTTTTAATAGATCTCTTCTCCCGAGCACCTGTGAGGATGAGCAAGACCTGCCAGCAGTGTCTCATGAGTCAGCTGTGTCTGCACCCAGTGTCCACACAAAGGATGGTGAGGATGGGAGGGTGGACCAGCAGGAGATGATGTAGTAGGTGTCTGCTGCAGACCTCCTGATGAAGAAGAGAGGGCGGATAAATTTTCTTTAGGCTTGGGTACTCATGAGTGTATTTAGCCACCTTGCTATCTGCTAGGACAGCAGTATAGCTGGCACAAGCACCACAAAAGGCTTCTGGAATGGTCTGAAGGCAACGTCATGATGGAGGTGATGAATGAACCAACTAGCGGAGATGCTTTTTTGAACCCTCTATTCAAACACAGGGGAAGAACTGGCTGCAAATGGGAAGGCTGGAGGTAGCCTTGTCTGCAGGGACTACAAGACTTAAGGTACTGAGAGAAGACAGCAAAGCAAACAGCAAGAATTACAACCCTGAACCTCAGAGGAGGAGGGGTTTGCCTGTTCCAGAGGAGGAATACAAATGCTTTGTACAAACTGAGTTAGGAACTAAGTATTTCAGACAATGGCAAATATAAAAGAATGTAAAATCCATCCTTCCGTTTGTCATCAGTGAAAAGGCTACAATTATCAACTACATCCTCACAATTATTTGAAAACCAGCATTCATTATTTTCACTAAGCACTTAATGATCTTGGCCTCGTTTTTGGTTCTCTTCACATATTTAGGAAATGAGACCCTTGGAGACCACCGTATAACCTCAGAATCACATGAAGGGTGGGTGCAATGGCAGACAGACACAAAGAAACCACAGTAGCTGTTTTCCAGAGAACCACAGCAGTCCCGTAAAGCTGTTTCAGCTGTGTATGTGATTTAAAACTTGGAGATTGCATTTTACTGTTTGGGACAACTCAGATGTAAAAATATAAAAGGAGCAGATACACGGTTTACAAAGTAACAGCTAAACATACCATAAATCACATATACATCTAAAGGGGATGTAAATCAAATGGCAGCCATTTGTGCCCGTCTGACTCTCTTACTTGAAACTCTATACAGTCACAGAGGAGAGCAGAAAATCAAGCAGTTCTTTCTTTCTTTCTTTCTTTCTCTCTCTCTCTCTCTTTCTTTCTCTCTCTCTCTCTCTTTCTTTCTCTCTCTCTCTCTCTTTCTTTCTCTCTCTCTCTCTCTTTCTTTCTCTCTCTCTCTCTCTTTCTTTCTCTCTCTCTCTCTCTTTCTTTCTCTCTCTCTCTCTCTTTCTTTCTCTCTCTCTCTCTCTTTCTTTCTCTCTCTCTCTCTCTTTCTTTCTCTCTCTCTCTCTCTTTCTTTCTCTCTCTCTCTCTCTTTCTTTCTCTCTCTCTCTCTCTTTCTTTCTCTCTCTCTCTCTCTTTCTTTCTCTCTCTCTCTCTCTTTCTTTCTCTCTCTCTCTCTCTTTCTTTCTCTCTCTCTCTCTCTTTCTTTCTCTCTCTCTCTCTCTTTCTTTCTCTCTCTCTCTCTCTTTCTTTCTCTCTCTCTCTCTCTTTCTTTCTCTCTCTCTCTCTCTTTCTTTCTCTCTCTCTCTCTCTTTCTTTCTCTCTCTCTCTCTCTTTCTTTCTCTCTCTCTCTCTCTTTCTTTCTCTCTCTCTCTCTCTTTCTTTCTCTCTCTCTCTCTCTTTCTTTCTCTCTCTCTCTCTCTTTCTTTCTCTCTCTCTCTCTCTTTCTTTCTCTCTCTCTCTCTCTTTCTTTCTCTCTCTCTCTCTCTTTCTTTCTCTCTCTCTCTCTCTTTCTTTCTCTCTCTCTCTCTCTTTCTTTCTCTCTCTCTCTCTCTTTCTTTCTCTCTCTCTCTCTCTTTCTTTCTCTCTCTCTCTCTCTTTCTTTCTCTCTCTCTCTCTCTTTCTTTCTCTCTCTCTCTCTCTTTCTTTCTCTCTCTCTCTCTCTTTCTTTCTCTCTCTCTCTCTCTTTCTTTCTCTCTCTCTCTCTCTTTCTTTCTCTCTCTCTCTCTCTTTCTTTCTCTCTCTCTCTCTCTTTCTTTCTCTCTCTCTCTCTCTTTCTTTCTCTCTCTCTCTCTCTTTCTTTCTCTCTCTCTCTCTCTTTCTTTCTCTCTCTCTCTCTCTTTCTTTCTCTCTCTCTCTCTCTTTCTTTCTTTCTTTAGGCACTGGAACAGGTTGCCCAGAGAAGTTGTGGATGCCCCATCCCTGGAGGGGTTCAAGTCCAGGCTGGATGGGGCTTGGAGCAACCTGGTCTAGTTGCAGGAGGGTTGGAACTTGATGATCTTTAAGGTCCCTTCCAACTCTAACCATTCTACGATTCTATGTTCCTACACATACACATTCCTACAGATAATATTCCTAAAAAGGTCATGAAAATGTTTGCCTAACTAGGTAAGAAAGACCAAGTTAGCCATTTTTATTGAGGGAAAGGATGCAATAGGTGGTTGTTTTGTAAAATATATAAGAATCCTTCTGGGGACAAGGTATTATGTCATGTCAAGCTGTAGGAAAAAGTTTTGATATAACATAAGAATATTCAAGAAGCACACTTAGAAAGTTAAAAGTCTTGAGGTCCTTTGATCAAGGAAAGGCCGACAAAAAACAACATTCACAAGACTGTGAGGAGGAAGAGGGAAATATGGAGGTGTGGGCCTGTGCTCCCCTCCTTTCTGCACTTTGTGCAGAAATGTGGAAGCAATGTGGAAGACAGATGTGCTGTCCAGTTGCTCGTGTTAAGGTATCTTTCTAGAGAAACAGTTTCTGCAGGGGCAGATTTACCTAGAAATAGACGTATGGAATGCGGATTAGAAGCAGCGTTGTTGGTGTATTGGTTCCAGCAGGGATGGGGTTCATTTCCCCAGGCTCTGGCAGGGACAGGGACACAGGTATGGGCTGGGGAATCCCAGGTCTGGTTGGTGAGGGGTGAGGGGTGGTACTCTAATCGTGTTTGTCCATTCCTCTATCCGTGGTGGTGGTGGTGTTGTTTTCCTGTTCCCTTTACTGTTCTGTTAAACTGCCTTTGTCTCAACCCACGAGTTTTGCCTTTTTTTCCCAATTCTCCTCGACAGTAGTGGTGGGAGCGAGAGAGCTGCGGCTCGGTTCTTTGTTGCCAGCTAGAGCTAAACCACCACAGATGGGTACTCAGGGACACAACAGACCCTGCACACAGCAGCAAAGCAGGCAGGAGAAATGGTGTGGTGTGCGGTGTGTTCTCTGGATTACTGGAAGATGAATGCTTTACTTAAACATCTTATGTACCGTGTGGTAAATCACTGTCATCAGAAGCTGGACCCCTTGTCCTGCTTCTGTCACAGGACTTTGAGATGAATGGGAAAGCCAGCACCTAAAATTCTAGGTTATGGCTCAGGTTCCAGTAGGTGCTGCTTTAGTATCATAGAAACATTTAGGTTGGAAAAGAACTTTTAAGATCATCAAGTCCAACTATAAACCTAACACTTCCAAGTCCACCAGAGTACTCCTGGTGAAGCTGCTGATATAGGAGATACTACTAAAACATACATTTTCAAGCACTAGTAGCTACACAGAATTGGGTTTTATTATTTTCATCTGGCAGTTCAGATGTTTTTTACAAGCACAAACAGCCTCAGCAACGTGTTCCTGTAGATCCACACTGCTGGGCTAGCAACTTACTGTTATGATCTCTTGAGACAAATACTTAGCTTTTGAAATTACTTGGGAGTCAGTAGAGTGAAATGAGACTTAAATTGAGTTTCCTCATTGTGATCACCTTGCCTGGCATCTGCGCCCTGATTCTGTCCCCTTCACACTGTCCCTTTACATAAAAGTTTGGAGGCAGAAAGTCACAGCTCAAGGGACAGCAAGCCATGTTCCTGAAAGACATTACTGCTGGTTGGATTTTGTTGTGACATTTACCTCTATTTTTCATTGAGCAGAGCTAAAATTTGCCTGTGAAGTAAAAAAAATTTAAAAACCCTGAAACAAATCCAAAATAACAACAAAAAATACCTCAAACATAACAACAAAAAAACCTCAAAACATAGAAATGAATCATTACAGGGAGGTAATACTCAGACCCAAGTTGCTCTTTTTTGAAATGTTCTCACGTCTCTTTTGAAATGTTCAGGACACGTTACCAGGATGGGAAGAGGAGGAGGGGGGGGGGGATAGGGGGAAGAAAGATGAATACTATTTGATGGTATAAATATGCGGGGCAGCAGTGCCAACTACGAAAAGGGGCCTCTCCTCATAGAAAAATTACACTTTTTCCAGTTTGTTTAAAACTTTGGAGCCTTCAGCTCCAGAAATGACAACCTCGCCCCAGCCCAGCATCCGCCCTGGGAGGGGGCCGTGCCGGGGTGTCTGCGGACCCACAGCGCCCCCCCGCGGATCCCTGCAGCACCCACAGGTGCGGGGGCTGCCGGGCTGCGGCGGGGGAGAGGAGGAGCAGGGAGATGGGTCCCGGTTGCGGGGGCTGGGCTTGGGGCTGCGGGGCTGCTCCCGGGTTCCGCTCTTCGCAGACGCCCGAGCAGACGGAGCCGAGGCTTCCAACCGCGGATGCAGGAGCCTTCTTGATATGAGGGACCTCGCAAGGTCCTTTTCCTGACACTTGGGAGGACAGTTTTGCGACCTTGTTTTCCAGGTAGGCAGAGTTTTCTTCTCCTTGTACGCGCGGTTCTGCAGCTCGGGGTAAAAAAGCCAGCCTTGGAAATCCCAGCCTGGGCGCCTGCGGGCTGCACAGGTCTTGCCGCTGATCACAGGCTCTCCAGCAAGCTGCTCATTTCAAGCACGTCGTGTTTAGGCAGTATCTGCTATAAAATAATATAATTTTTTTCCATTGCTTTCAGCTTTTGGCTAGTTTAGGCATTTTTCTAAGAGGTTTTCCCAGGTGCAGGTAGTGTGTGCCACAGACTCTCATCTGCCAGGGCCGGGGGTCTAGAAAATCCCTTGGGAGAGACCTCTTGAACCAAATTCTTCCCTGGGGCAGCTGAGTTGAGTTCACCAGCTACACTGAAGTGATTCCAGCAGCAGCAGCACATTATTCCACTATTGCTGTGCAGCAGAGCAACTGTCCTGCTCCACAATTCCTCTGTGACTTGTAGAATTCCAAAAGATATGGATTAGACTAACCTGTGATTTGTCTCGCTTGTTATGCTGAGTTTCCTCAGCACAAGCCCCTCTGTTTTTGAGGGGAAACAGCAAGTTTGGAAACGCCTGCGAACAGTTTGCGCTTGCCTCCTTGGGTCAGCTTTTTTTTTTTTTTTTTTTTTTTTATGGCAAAGGTGTGCATGAATGCTATGAAAGGAGATTTCTGGCTGCCAGCCCCAAAACTCCAGGGGGGCTGCAGCATCTCCCTAGGTGGCAGGCACAGTCCTGCAGCCAAGAGCACCCAGTGGAGGCAGCTGCAGCCTGGGGTTCCTCTGGCTGAAGTGCCAGGATAGTTTAAGTAGGAGAGCTGGAGGGGTCCTTGCAGCTGTGGGGAAACCCTCCCCCTGGGTGGTGTGCCCAGCACTCAAACTACAGGGTGCCTTTGAGTAGTGACTGCGAGAAACGCTGAAATTCCCTACTCATACAATGTGCAAACCATGGGCAGGAAAATGAGGAACAGGAGGCACGTTTATAAGAGCTTTTGTTCTAAGTGGGTCATGTTTTTTTCCCCCCTGATTTTATTTCGTTTAGCAAACATTTGAGTTGAGTAAAATGCTGCCTGCACAAGTGGGTGGCACCACAGGCACTGTCCGGTGGGCATGGCCGTGGAAAAGGTTGCGAATGGGTCCATGGGTCCAATGCTGTGTCCATATGACACAGCTAGCATAATTCTCCTTTCTTGAGAGTAATGTGCTTTTGTGGCCTTAAATAAGCTCCTTGCAGGTGGAGTTTTCTTAAGAGAGCAGAGCACCTTAATTTTTGTAAATTTGGAAACAATTTGCTCAGCTATAATAGGTGTTGTAGTATTGAAGGAGAAATACACAGTGGACCAGTAGGAACATCAGAACTATCCGTGTGGGGGATAAGGATAGGCACCTGGCTGGGCACATGAGGTGACCTTTCTAGTCAAATAAAGTCTGATCTATCTGATAATCATATTTGAGAGTGCAAATAAGCCAGCTGTGATTTGTACATTTGAAAGAGTCATTGCAAGTCATTTATTTGCCTAACACTACATTTGTTTAGGGTGGGAAGAAGTACCCACAAGCAGAGAACTCCGGTTCTCCTGCAAGACGACCATTATCGCAGGGCTCTGTGTAGATGACTCCATAGACTTTTGCAGTTGTGTGGGTAACAGCCAGGTCACTTGGGATCTGAGTATGGGAACAGCAGAGAAGACCATGCATTTTTCTGCTGAGTACCTGAGGCATTATGTAGGATCACAGACCCCAATGCAGGGAGTGTGGTGCAAAGCAGTGCTCTCAAAATCTGTTCAGAGGACACAAAACCTCTGCTCAAGATGCCCTGTTCTTTTTCCTTTTGTGTGCATCTCATGGCGAAAGAGATGCATCACTCAACAATACGAATACTGAGAGAAGGAAATTTCAAGATAAATCCTTGGTTTAGGCCTTGCTCCTACAGTATCATGGTCCTACTCTTGCAGAGAGAGAAAGGTCAAGGGAGAACAGGATAGACAGACACAAGTATTCAAATTAGTTAGCTCCCGGTTTGCTCTTTCTATTAGTTTTCTGGAATGCCAGTGATCAAAAATTGTCTTTAACTTTCCGAAAATGCGTTAGTCTGAAATAAATCCTTTTGCTGGTAAAACCTGAGATTTCCGTTTGAGCATTTTGCAGCAGGAGGTGCACCTTTAAGGAAAACACCAAATGCTGATAGTGCTCTGAGGATGAAAAAATAGGCACCATCACCCACCCTACCTTGGAGACCCCTTAGGTGGTGAGATGGGCCTCCCCGCTGTGTGTCTACCCGTTGTTAATCACCAAATGAGACACTTGTGTAGCAAGAAGGCTAATGTAGCTTGAGGCACAGAGATCCCATCTGAGGGAGACAGTGCCTGTGGCAGAGTGAAAACAAGAGACTGTGTGCAACAGGACCATAAAGAAGTGAAGTATGTCAAGAGTTTTCAGCTGCCTCACTTGTCTGCCTCACCTTTCTGCCCCTGTAGAGGCCAGGGCCATAGTGTCTCACTGATCCAGCCCAAAGCCCCACAAGCTGTGGGCAAGGGCAGTCTTGTGCCAGAGCTGGCCTTGGTTGCCTGTGCAGTCCAACTGCTCCTCGCAGCTCTGTCTGGAAAGCAGTTCTGCATGCATGGCAGAAGGGAGGGAGGTGGTTAAATTCAGGATGCCATGATCTGAGTCAGACACTTGGCCAAAGCCTCCCTGCTCCCAGCCTCTCCAAAAGCTGATGTCTCCAGCTTCCTCAGCCATCACATAGGACTGGCTCTAAAATGGTGCTGTCTGAAGGCACAAAGCTGTTGTGTCCTACAAGAGGTCAGGATCTCCTGCAACTCTGGAGGGTAAACAAGACAAGGGAAACCTATTATAAAGCTAAAGAGAGGAAGTCTTTATCTTCACTAAAACACCCCTTTAGCATTATTTTATCCTTGTGATACCTCTGTTGTCCTCTGCAGCGCAATGAAAGCTGAACCATGCTTACTTGGGCAGGGACTCATGAGGCCCCAGTCAGGTGTCTTTGCAAACAGCTGTGCATCATTTCTGAGCTGGGGAGAGGGGGAAGGGACCCATGAACTACTTGGTAGGGACATTTGAGTGCTGAGCTGGAGGCTTGAGAGAGGCCCTCAGTGTCAGAGAGCTTGGCTGAGACATGTCTGTGAAGCACCTCAAGTTGGTGTTCCCAAAGCTTTCAGATCTCTGTACATCTTGTTCCCTTCCCCCAGGAGATCCCAAAGAGTGTAAGGGTTTCTCTTTTCCCTACCTAAAATCTGTCCTGAGCACTGGCTCTCACAGGCTTGCTAGCATATGCACAAGCCTTAGTAAGAAGGAAAGCTGTCGCTGTTGTAAGGATATTGTCAACACTGAGACGAAACAGGCTTTACAGTATAAACCAGTTTGCAGGTCCATCTAATGCTGCAGCTGCAGCTTGCAGTGTAAACTGGAATGGAATGTGTCCCACCAGGGAGTAGCTGGTCGCTACGTGGAGAGAAGTCTCGAGAGATGCAGGGGGAGCCAAACTGTCTGTATGTCCTCAGCTACTGCAGTTTCTCATGCATCTAAGGCAGCAGCTCAGCTGTGTCACTAACTTGCCCTCCCCCTACACTGCCTTTGCAACCGAATGCACTCTCAGTGTCCATTCAAGCCTTGGACTCTTCCAAGAGCTATCAAAAAAAGCCATTTTAAGGAAGAAGCTCTCTTTCTGCACTGGACTTAGGCCTTCTTCTCCTAACAGAGATCACATGACCCTTTTTGGTTTGTGTTGTGCTGACCACCAAGCAGAAAATCATCTATGCTACTGTTTGGTCTGTGTGCCTTCAGGGGACCATGACGATTAGTGCAATTGTCCTCTACACATAAAAGCAAGTATCACCTCTTCCTCCGTATTCTTTACTGTTGATAAGTGTCACTTGGATTTATCCATGAGTATCCTTTCAAGGCCTGGGTTCTTCTGAACATCTATATATACAATCCCAATAACTTTTCAGACTAGGTCACTAACTCTTCTGCTGCTTAAGTTATCATAACCCTGCACAAAATATACTCCCATGTGCAACTGGACCTCAGAGGCCCAGCGATGGGTTGAATGCTAAAGATGTGCATTTCTTCAAGTACTTCATCCTTTCACTCCATGGTTTGTACAGCCTACAAAGTAACACCCTTAAGCAGAGCATTTTGTACCTTTTCGGTATAGACAGCCATCACCACACCAACATGGCAAGTTGGAGGTAGAAAGGACCTACTGCACACCTTCATTGGTGACGTGGGTAAGCAGGCAAAGAAATGAGCATGGATGCTTACATGGATCTAGGGAAATGGGGTCAGTGTGGTCCTGGAGCAGACAGACACATACCTGGAGAGAAAACATGAAATCAGAAGATCCTGATGCACTGTCACTCATGATGTTCCACAACCTGATCCCTCCCTTCAGACTGACAGAGAAGCTAAAGCACTTTTAAATAATTTGTCCACACCCCAACAAAGGAAATATTTTCATTCCTTAGCTTTCAAGTCAATATAAAATTCTACATTAGTGGCCTAGTGATGCATCACAGTGATGGACAAGTTGTGCTTTTCATACACAGGGTTTACGAGAAGTGTTGGCTGGTTTGTATTTTCCCAGAATCCCAGAAAAGACCTCTGAGATCGAGTCCAACCGTACACACACACAAAAAACCCACAATCCACCACAAAAAAAAAACACACAAAAAACTGACCCCCACAAAACAAATCACCCAAACCAACAATCTTAGCCAGTAGAGCATGCCCTGAAGTGCCACATCTACACATTTCTTAAATACCTCCAGGGATGGTGACTCCACCACCTCCCTGGGCAAAACGTTCCAGTACCTGACCACCCTCTCAGTGACATAATTCTTCCTAATATCTTATCTGAACCTCCCCTGCTGCAACTTCAGACTATTTCTTCTAGTCCTGTCATTATTCACGTGGGAGAAAAGGCCAACACCCACCTCTCTACAACCTCCTTTCAGATAGCTGTAGAGGGCAATGGGGTCTCCCCTCAGCCTCCTCTTCTCCAAACTAAACATGGCCAATTTCCTCAGCTACTCCTCATAGGACAGTTTCTCCAGACCCCTCACCAGCTTGGTGGCTCTCCTCTGGACACATTCCGACACTTCAGTGTCCTTCTTGTAGTGAGGGCCCAGAACCAAACACAGCACTCAACGTGAGGCCTCGCCAACTGCCAAGTACAGAGGCACCATCACTTCCCTACTCCTGCTGGCCACGCTACTCCTGAAACAGACCAGGATGCTGTTGGCTTTCTTGGCCACCTGGGCACACTGCTGGCTCGTGGTCAACTAGCTGTCCACGAATACTCCCAGGTCCTTTTCTTCTAGGCTGCTGTCCAGCCACTGTTCCCCAAGCTTGTAACATTGGCTGGGGTTGTTGTGACCAAAAAGAAGAGCTAGGAGATGTGTATACTGTGCTTAACATCTAACTTGTGTTTTCCCACAGGCACCTAAATATACAGAGGAACTGCTGAGATGTTCCGAGAAGCCTTTTTTTCCACTCTCGTTTGTGTGGCTCTAGTTCCTCTCCATGCTCAGTTTGATGGTGATCCTGGAGAGGTCACTCCAACCTCCTGTACAGGTATTAACCAGATAATTTGGGTGTCTCTCTCCTTTGTAGGCAGCAATTTCACCAAAAGCAATGGCCGTGCTCAGTAGCTCATTACACCTCTCCTGCCCCTTTGCACTCCTGGGCAGTGCCCTGGGGTAGAAATCCATCTGTAGGGAACACCCTCCTCCACCAAAACTTCCATTTTCCAGGAATGCATTGGAGTGGAGAGAGGTAGATATTGAAAGCTGAAGTTTGCCAGTGATGCCTTCTCCTAGCTGATGCAGTAATAAATACCAGTCAATCTCCAGAGTTCAGCTCTGTATCTGATGTCAGAGAATAGTCCATTTTGACGATTTCAGTGCTCTTCAGTTGCAATGAGGAGCAGGTGATTTATGTGTCCAGCCTGACTTTTACAGATAATGGCAAGATTTTCAAGGTTGATTTAATAGCGAGCAGATCTTAGGATTTTCAATTCCTGAGTGCTGGAAAGTCATCTGACTTAAACACAAATGTTACCTCTAGAGGTAATGAGACTTGTGCTTTTTCCAGTATCACACTTGGGTATGATCTTTTTGAAAATATATATAGATCAGAGAGCAACCAGCAGCCTGGCAGGCAGGATACTCATTTAATGCAGGAGGGCAAAATTTAAACCTGGCTCTTAGTCATCAGTTTGCTTATTTCCTCCAACCCAGGAGGAAATATGTCCTAATTGGTAAGAGCTGCAACACCCTCACAGAAAGCTAAACCTTGAACCTCATGCTGTGTTTGGCTTTCTTCACATCTCTGTGTGCTGCCCTCTATGCACTGTCTATGTACGCTTCTTGGTTCAGGTTTCTAGGGGGCAGTGAATGGGGTGCAACGGTGCATGAAGTGCTCTGATGTGGTCTGAATAATTGTTTCCATGCAGAAAAGAGGAACTGCCCCATCAATGTTTACTTCATAATTGACACCTCGGAGAGTGTTGCTCTGCAGACTGTGCCTATCCAGAGCCTTGTGGATCAAATAAAGCAGTTCATCCCTGAGTTCATCAATAAGCTGGAGAATGAACTCTACCAGAACCAAATCTACATCACGTGGCAGTTTGGTGGACTTCATTACTCAGATGTGGTGGAAATTTACAGCCCTTTAACAAGCAGCAAAGACATATACCTCCCCAGGCTGTCTGCTATTAACTACCTTGGCCGGGGCACCTTCACGGACTGTGCTATCTCCAATATGACAGAGCAGATCCAGACCCAGATGGCCTCAGGTGTGAACTTTGCAGTAGTCATCACTGATGGCCATGTCACTGGCAGCCCCTGTGGGGGAATGAAGACACAGGCTGAGAGAGCGCGAGACATGGGGATCAAGCTCTTTGCAGTGGCCCCCGACCACAACGTCTTTGAGCAGGGACTGCGGGAGATTGCCAACCTGCCACACGAGCTGTACCGCAACAACTATGCTATCACGCAGAAAGACAGTCTGAATATTGACGTGAACACCATCGACAGAATAATCCAAGTTATGGTATGGAGTGCCAGTTGATGCGGAAGGCATATAAGGGGGTGGGGCAAGAGAAGCAGCATATAGATGGGGGGTATTCTTTCTGAGCAGCTCCACATTGGGTTTTTAGGAGAGCTCTAGACAGCACCTCTAAGCAGGGAAAAGCCTCCAATTTGTTTATCTTCCTTTTTGATGTCCTTTCAGCACTTACCGAGCAAATGGAACCTTGAACATCTTTCATTTCTCTGGTTAGGCGCTTAACTAAGACTGCTTGGGTTTTATCTTGGTTCCCCAGCGTGTCTGCACGTCTGAGCAGACTGCTTACCCTAGTCCTGGCTCTTGCTCAAGGCCAGATCCATGCCCCAGCTGGCTTCCCATCCAGGGGCACAGGGAAGAGTGTGCAGCAATGAGACGAGGTCACTATCAGCATGGTCTTCGAGGCCCCACCTATGCAACACTGTTAACTGAGGATTCTACTGATAACGTCTTTAAAGCCATAGAACCTTTACCACCTACTCTTCCTTACCATCACACACACCTACAAAGGTGTGATGCTGATTTTCCCTTGGGGCTGACCACTTTAACTGATTGTATCCGTCTTGTTTTCTCCTTTGCAGAAACACGAAGCCTACGGAGAGGTGAGTAAGCAGTAGGCCATTGCCACACAACGCAGACTTAAGTTGTCTCATTTAGAGAAGACTAACTCATACCCTAAAGTAGCAGGCCAGGTTTTGCAGTAAGCTGCACTGGATGCGTCTCTTCCCACCTGTGGACCAGTGCAGAGCTGGTAAGCCATCCTTTTACCTAGTGGCTAAAATGACACACTGGACTCTTCACTTCCTGCCTCCCCCTCACTTGCAGTGTATTCAGGTCTATTGACTAGACTCATTTTATCACTTCGGAGGCATGTTTTGTAGGTCCTCTGCAAGCTGAAGCCCCTGCCCCACTGGTATCACACAGACAGGCTATGGCATGTGTAGAATCACAGAATTTTTCATGATTAGAAGGGACCTCTGAGATCGAGTCCATGCCTATGCCATGATTCACCAACTTCTCCAGGAGAACACTGTGGGGGACAGTGCCAAAAGCCTTACCAAAGTCCAGGTAGACAATGTCCACAGCCTTCCCCGCATCGAGACGGCGGGTCACATAGTCGCAGAAAGAGATTAGGTTGGTTAAGCAGGGCCTCCCTTTCATAGGCAGGAGTATGCAGAGCAATAGTGCAAAGGGCATGCGCATACTCTGATGGCCCCAGAAGTGCAAAGCCTGCACCACCTTGCCTGACACTTAGCACTCCTGTTCTTTCAATTTGGGCCCAGAGATAAGACATAATGAATGTTCTTGTGTCAACTTTCTGCTTTTAATTTTCAGGCAGCATTTTTCTGCATGCTTGCTGCCTCAACACGGACCGTGCAGGAGCCATAGCAGTTTTCAGCACTGCAGTCATGGGGAGAGATGTGTGGAGAGCTCTGGGGCAGCGCTGAGCTTCCAGTGCGTGCTGGCTCAGCACGTGTGGCAGCCAGCATGCTGCAACACAGCGCTTACAAGTATGTGCTTTGTATTTCAGTGCTACAAGATGAGCTGCCTGGAGATCGCAGGTCCACCAGGTCCCAAGGGATACCGAGGGCAGAAGGTAAGTAGCCCTAACCTGTGCTTGCCACAGTCTCTGCAGGATGCCCTAGACCTCACCTCAGCTGCCACAGCCTTCACAGGCATAGCACCCAGATGGGAAGTAACTCCTCAGCATCTGACCTGGCACTGGGAGATTGCCATGCTGCAGTCAGTGGAGCATACAGCAATCACCAGAGTCTCTTCATGTCCATGTGAGGATGATGCTTTGACAGTAGTGCAGATAGGCATCTGAGCATTAGCTCTGCTAGCCACAGCTGGCACGTTCAGCACCTGATGACAACAGGACTGAGACAGCAGTTATATCTGATTCTGCCATCCTCAAGAGCAGATCTGTCATGTGTGCAGGGTGTCTCACTCTCCCAACTCCAGCTCTGTGTGTTTCCCTCCCCAAACAGCCTTTCCCTGGCTTCCCCAGAATAAAGCAGGTCCCAGTCTACCAGCACACTGCCCCAAGCTCTGTAGGAGCTGCCACAGCAAGCCTCATGTTCCTAGCATCCTCATGTTCATGCTGTTTTCTCACAGTCAGCACTGAGCCCAGACTTATGTGGGATGTTTTCTTTCCATAGGGTGCAAAGGGGAACATGGGTGAGCCAGGATCCCCTGGGTTGAAGGGACGACAGGTGAGTTTTGGAAAGTCAGCCACCACCACCGCAGCCAGCAGTGCAGTCCCTGCATTAGCTGGGGCCACATCTCTGCTTCTTTCAAGCTAACTCTTGATGTTTTCTTCCCTTAAGGGTGACCCAGGTATTGAAGGCCCAATCGGATATCCTGGTCCCAAGGTAAGAATCCCATGCCCAGTGTCTGAGCTCTTTGCATTAATAGATTTTTGGTAAAGCAGGGGGAACTCTGCTTCTCCCTCTCACCTGCCCATTTCCCACATGAGACTCCTGCTCTCTACTGCTTCTACTGATCCTCAGGCACTAACACTGTTTTTTTTCCTCTTTTTGTCTAGGGTGTCCCAGGACTGAAAGGAGAGAAGGTGAGAAAGAAGAGACCAAATGGCATGTCTAGGTACTGGGATGGGAGAAACACCTTTCTGTTGCAAAGAGGGAAATTTTAGCTATAATAAGAATAGCAACCCTACTAATTTGCAATTGTGGACATGGAGGGGGATTTCCAGGGGCATTCCAAAGCCTGTCTCCTCCTTCAGGCATTGCTTAAGGTCTTGTGAAGTGGTGATGTTTTTACATTACAAATTAGTGGGGGATGATTTAAGCAAAGTAGCTCACTCCTGTCCTTTTCTTCCCCCAGGGAGAGATTGGATCAGATGGACGGAGGGTAAGAAAGGACATTTCCTAACTTGCATGTTGTTCTAGCTACCAGCCCTTCAGGGTGTGTTAACAGAGCACCAATCCCTCTCTTTTTTCCCCTTCATTCCAGGGTGCTCCTGGCTTGGCAGGCAGGAACGGCACAGATGGACAGAAGGTAACGCTACTTGGGAGCAGCCTGTAAGGTCACTGCTGCTGTTACCCACCCTAGTCTCCAAAGGTTATTTTGTGAATTTACTTGCTCATTATTCTACCTGTCCTGTGGAAATATGTGAGCTAGCTGGAAATGAATTAATTCGGGTCACAGAAGTGCTATCCCTTCATCAGCAAGTTCTCTGCAAGAACTCTATGTGGAGCCTGGCCTGTGCTCCTGCTGCAGGAGGTGATAGAGCCAAAGCACTGGGTGTAGGTATCTCCTCTTGAGTGTTGGTGACCCCTACAGGACATGTTCAAAGAAAGTTTTGCTGAAATTTGAGTTTCAAGGCAGTTTGTCACAGAATCTGAAATTTCAATTCTAAACTACTTCTTGTTCTTAATATTAAAGCCCTAAAGCCAGATTCAAGTACCTTGTAACAGCCCAAAGCCATGTTAAAGTCCCTGAAATTCTTTCTCTCCTCTATTATGATTATAGAGGCCCTTGACCTCCCTTAGATCTCTATGTCATGCAGATGTACCACAGCAGAATAGCCTAATCTGAGATGATTTCAAGCTGACTTTGGCTGCTGGCCAGCACACATTGGTTTTCATAGAATCCTAGAATATTTGGGTTGGAAGGGACCTTAAAGATCATCTTAGTTCCAGCCCCCCTGCCGTGGGTAGGAATGCCTTTCACTAGACCAAGTTTTGCCCTGCACTTTCATATATATGCAGTCAAGTATATCTGTGAGATAATACCAGTTCTTCTCACTCCTAAAATGTCTGCTGAAGCTCTAAAACACAAAAGTCCTTCAGTAGCTACTGCTCTCTAGCCAAGATGAGTTGCTTAAGCACTGCCAGCTCAGCAGGATGCAGAGCAAGGCAGTCACTGGTGTCCATCGGGCAGTGTGGTTCCTGTGAACGTGAGCTGCTCTGATGAGAGATGCACCATGAAGGACCAGCGCAACCATGGACATGAGTGACCATCATATCCACCCTCAAGGGACATGTCCATTACCCAGGGCACATGTGCGGGGTTAGCATGTTTGAATTCCCACCAATCCTTGCTACAGCTTGAGGCATTTTGACTACTTTCTCCTCCTCCATTTGTCTCTGCACACCACACTCCTGTTTAAGGAATACACTTGCTATTTATTCTTTAACTGATCACAGGTACAGTCAGCAGATGATGTTGAAAATTAGTAACTGTTACCAGGAAAAGCTATATTTTCCCCTCAGACATGTCTTCTCTGTCTTCTTTTGAATGGTATATCTCTAGGGCAAGCTGGGGAGAATTGGACCACCAGGCTGCAAGGGAGACCCCGGTGAGAAGGTAGGAATGCATAACTGTTCCACTGTGTGCATCAGATGTATTGCCCCAGCTTTAGCTGCTGAAGGAGTTGCACATGCAGAGAAGTGTGGCCAGTGGGAGGTTGCTGGCGCATCTTCCAACCAATTCCATGATCTGATCCTAGGCCTGGGATTCCCAGAAGGGGGAGCATAGCCTGAATTTTTTGTGCCTCCTTTCCGTGGGCAAGGAAGCTGGGATCCCGGTGTCCCTCCCCTCCACATGGAGAGGAGGAGCTGCTCCTTTTATCAATGCTAACGACAAGCAAAAACTATTTCAGTCTCCAGAGTAACTTTCTAAGCCAGCTGATTTATTCTGCAGGGAAAGTGCATATTGTTTCCACTGTAAAATGTATGGTTCTTTGTCCTTTCCCTCCCTAGGGTCCTGATGGCTACCCAGGAGATGCAGGAGACCAAGGTGAAAGAGGAGATGAAGGCATAAAGGTACCAGTACTCTGAACAGCCACCAGTGGGGACAGCTAAACACCATTGCCTATATTTCAGCCACATGCTGATAACGCATGCAATGACTGTTGCTTTCTGACTGTTTCAGGGAGATCCTGGCCGACCTGGTCGTAGTGGACCCCCAGGACCACCAGGAGAAAAAGGAAGCCCGGTAGGTTTATGCAGTATTCAGCCATCTCCAGTGCCTTATTAGGGTCTGCTCCACATAATGTGGAGCTGGAGTGATAGCTGCTGGAGTGATAGCACAAAGATGACTGCTGACCAAGGCATCCTGGTAATTCTGCAAATTAGCCCACCAGCATGGAGAAAGCACAAGTCCCTGGCTGGTTGAGTAAGCTCTCCCACCAGGCGTGTCCCCACCAGTCCAGAGGGAAATGTCATGTGGGCAACAAGAGATGGAACTATGCAACATCCCTGCAGCTGTCCCGAGCAAAATGAGAAGCAGTCTCGAGCATTTATCCAGAGCAGAGAAAAGAAGGCAACAAAGACTTACAAGGATTTATGGTTCTAGCTCATCTATTGCACTACATCCTTCCTTCTCTTCCCATCTTCTCCTGAGAAGAAAGACCCCATTTAGCTATGGGCTTCCCTGCCACAGTCTCATGGCTTCCTCAGTGTTTATGCCAGTGCTGGTGTTTACAGGCTGTTTTTATTCATGTGAATAAAATTTAATTATTAATTTCTCAGAAATCTAATACGGGCTTTACCCACTGGACTTGACCTTATAACCAAAGGGGTTGATGTTCTAACAGCCAGTTACCTCAGACATAGTGGACAAGGCTGAAATAGCCCTCTGTCTTTAGACAAGGCTGGACAGATGCTGTAAGGAAGAGATGACAAACCTTTGCGCAGGTTGATGGAAAAAAGGTGACACAGCATCACACTGCTCCAAGGCTGGAGCCTGTGCACCATAGCTTTGGCATGTGGGCACGGTGGGTGTGTGGAAGCATAAGTTGTGTACTTCCACACATCTGCTTAAGGCTGGACTGCTTGACACAGACAAGAGGTATGTATGTCTGCGCCTTGAACCTTTCTTCCGACAAATTATATTTCTCTTTCTTCTCCAAGGGACTTCCAGGCAATCCTGGAGCTCAAGGGCGTGCTGGAACTAAGGGAACAAGAGGTGAAGCAGGACCACCTGGACCCAAAGGAGAACCTGTAAGTGTCTGAATAGCTCCCTGGACGGTGGGCACATCACAGAAGCCTGATGCAGTTTTATAGATGAGCTCTTAGAAACCACCCCATTTAGCCTGCCTGCCCTGCCTTCTGCCTACCAAAAGATGGGCAGATGCTGATGACGTTGTCTCCCCCATATTCAGTGAGCAGTGCATCCATAGGCCTAAGCCTGATGTTAATCATTCCACCTTAGAGAAGCATCCTATACTCCCACATAACCACAAGTGCCTCCGTGGGTGACCCTTTGCCTGTACTCTGGCGAGTTCCCCAAACCTCTGGCTTCTCACAGGAGCTCACAGACTTGAGACCCGGTGGGTGCTACAATATAGCTCTCTTATAAGGGCAGCCTTGTCATGACATTGATGGTGCCATGTAGACCCAATCTAATTTGATGGGGTACTGTAAAATTTGGGGAGTGGGTTGGAGATAATGTTCTCCAGCTGCATGTCTCTACTAGCACCAAGAGGCTAGATCCTGGCTGGCATGTGTCCTTGTGTGAGAACTGGTCAGGGAAGCAACATGGGATGAACTGGAAGTAAAGCAGCCCTTAACCCTGAGGGAACGAATGAAGAGTGCTTGTGGTCACTGTGGTGACAAACCCCCGGAAAGAACATTCTGGCTGTGGCTTCCCAGAAGTCAAAGGCAAGATCCCAAGATCCCTCAAGCAATGCCAGCATGGGCATCCCTGCTGCCAGGCACATGCTTGCTAAGGGGGGCAAGGGGACATCTCTTGGGCTAAGAGTGAGAAGGCAGGACCTTCTGGCATCACTGTTCAGGTGGCATTCATCTTCGCATCCCATTTATGTGACTTTCTGTGTCTGCCAAGGGTCGACGTGGAGATCCAGGGACGAAAGGCAGCAAAGGCAATCCTGGGGCCAAAGGAGAAAGGGTAAGTAAAGCAACTGTCCAGATCATTGCAAATGAGCCCAACACATTATCTGTACTGCCCAGCCACGAAGTATCCAGCAACAGAACTGGGAACTGCAGATCCCAGTGGGCTCTACGTGTGCGCTGTGTTCCCACTGTGCCTGCTGCCTGTCCTGGTGGGCTTGAGCCAGAGAGGGGATGAAGGACAGCAAACCTCAAGGCTGAGAAACATGTGCACATGTCAGAAGGCACACTGCCCCGACAGTGCGTTTCAAGCCAAGAAGCAGCAGATCATACCTCCTCACTTGAAGGATCACTGGCATGCACACAAACAGCTTTTGGAGCAGTCGCTAACCAGGAGTATCTTTGCTATTCTCACAGGGAGATCCTGGTCCAGAGGGTCCTCGTGGCCTGCCTGGTGAGGTTGGAAGCAAAGGAGCAAGGGTAAGCATGGAGCGGGGGCTGGAGACAGCCAGGAAAGAAGGAGAGTGCTGCTGCCTTATGATGGAGCTCACCCAGCTTTCTTCCACATGTACATCTGCTCTGTAAATTCTTGTATCTTGCTTTGCTTTACAGGGAGACCAAGGACTGCCAGGACCCCGAGGCCCCTCAGGTGCTGTGGGAGAGCCAGGCAGGATAGTAAGTCAACCTGGGTGATCTGTGGGATTGTGTCCTCCCTCTGCAGTGAGAGCTTGCCCTACTGACATAAGCTGGGTGCACTGTCCCTCTTGAGGGGAACCTGCTTGACCTTTTCTCAGGGAGGCTCAAAAATGAGCCCAATGGATCCAGACCAACCCTTCCCAGGGTAAAGAAAAATTGCAGGACCCAGGAATCCTTGCTTCTCCATCATTCCTGGACCCAGATGTTCCCATGACAACATGGAAGGGACGACCTCAGAGTGGGTCACGGGGCAAGGAAAGATGGGGTTTTCCAGCATCCCACTGTGGCAGTAGTGCCATAACATCCATGTGTGTCCATGGGATGTGGGAACCCGAGTGCTAAATCAGTCATTGTCTCAGTAACCTCATCAGAAGGGGAGACGGTCTCCCAGCATCATCTCAAGGGCTGGTTTCTCCAGCACAGACCCTTTTGCAGCCAGGGAGCCTCAGGGAAAATCCTCACCTGCTTCTTCCACTGTTCCCAACACTATCCTGCAGGGACTGCGTGGGGACCCTGGTGACTTGGGCCCAAGAGGTGATGCTGGACCACCAGGACCAAAGGTAAAGTACCTGAATGCAATTCTGCATTTGAAAAGGTTTTTCAGTATGCTCTTTCTTAATTATAAAAAAAAAAAGGCAGTTCCCACTGCCCCCTGCAGTTCCCACTGCAGAATGGCTCGGAGCCTCCCTATAGGACAGAGATGCTCTGGCCAAAGCAGCTCTGATTGTATCCCTCACCCTGCACAGATTCAGGGGTGGTGTTAGCATGTGACATCTCCAAGACCTTGCAAAGCCTTGCTCCAGACAGCTGTTCCCAATGTTTCAGGGCTGGCTGTAGAAGTCACGGCTCCTTGATGGTGTGTCACCCCAAGAGAAGAAGAAAACAGCTCTGAATGTCACTGGCATTGCCAGGTCAGAAAGGCCGCTTTTGGTTTCTGACAGATTGTTTTTTCTCTACCAAAGGGTGACAGAGGCAGACCTGGCTTTAGCTACCCTGGACCCAGAGGACCACAGGTATGTGTTCCTCATCCAGTGTAGATGTATGTTCTGTGAGGAAGCCTATTTCAGTGGAGGCTACTGTTGGAGCTTAGCAACCTGGGAGAAGAAGGAAGGATGATGAAAAATTATCAGGGTCACGAAAACATGGAGCCTGCAAGGGGGACAAGGGAGTTGAACATCAGGACTGACCCTGGATGCAGCTCCATCAGCCTCATTGCAGAGGTGCTGGGGACTCCACCTTCAACAGTGATGTTGAGGAAGTGGCTGCACCCGCCACACCAGCCATGGGTTTGAAGCTGTATCTGCTGTTCAGCTTTGTGCCCCTCACTGCACTCTGGATGTATGTGTGCACAGTGCAGAGCTGGTACTCATCAGGTACTGACCTCTTCCTCCTCTCCCTTCGCAGGGTGACAAGGGTGAGAAGGGACAGCCAGGACCCAAGGTGAGTGTGTTTGTCTCTATCACCTGTTTTTTGTACTGACTGAAATTATGAGCAGTTGTCACCTGACGCTCTGGATGCATGGCTGAGGAGGCTGTCCTTCTGGCAGCTGCCCTGGCTATTCCCTGCAGTGTATCTCCCAGCCCATTCCTTTTGAAACCATCTGAAATATGCTTTGCAAAACTTCTTTATTCTTAATTAATGCCTGTGTAAACACTGTTTATTTATACTGAGCTGCTGGTTTAGAGGGTGCTCTCCCAGGCCAGGTCGGCATGTGTTTTTGGTGAGTTCGTAGCAGTAGTGCCTCTGCTTGACCACATCCAGATGTACTCCATGCCAGATATGTTTCTCCTTCCTTCGAGCAGGGAGGAAGAGGTGAACTTGGACCAAAAGGAGCTCAAGGCACCAAAGGAGAAAAGGGAGAACCGGTAAGCAGACTTCCCATACTGCCCACATGGTCGATGTCCCCCTTCCACACCTCTGCCAGGTGTGCTGTTGACAGCACTGCCTGTTCTTCTGCTTGCCCTGTGTCCCCAGGCTCAGTTGTGGTAGGGTGGTGACCACACTTAGCAGTGGCCTTGCTGGGGAAATATTTGACCCGTCTTTGCTTCTTTGCCAGGGTGATCCTGGACCAGGAGGTGAGCCTGGGCCCCGTGGTGCAACTGGTGAACCAGGCCCTGAGGTACAGTACCGTGCCATCATGCTGCAGCTCCCTCCTCTCCTCAGTACTTGTCCTTGATGCTCTAAAGCCCAGAGGACTCCAGTGGGTCTCCCTGCAGCAGGGCTTGCTGGAGGGGACACCAACTGTCAGATATGCCTGCTGGCTCCCAGCGAGGCTTTCCTGCCCTTCCCGTGGCAGACCTCTGCAAAAGAGCCATGTTTTTAATGGCTCTGACATCTACTCCTCAAAAAGAGAAGTCATGGGAAAACTCTGTTTAAAATCCCTGTGCTCTTATTACAGGGGAACCCTGGCCCACCAGGAGATCCTGGCCTGACTGTAAGTAGCACTGCTCTGCAGCCCTCGGTGCTCTTTCTCCTGGGGCAACCGTGGCTTTGTCATGCACAGCCTGATAATGAAACAGGGCATCACAGGTCCTGCTGCTGCCCAGCAGAGCTGGCCTGTGGCTTCTCATGGGAGCCACGGAAAAAGAGGCTGGCTGGGTGGGAAGGGAAAGGGGAAGCCTTTACCGTAGAGGAGACAGGTGCTGCTTAAGTGGAGGGAGACATTCACCCTGCACCCTTTTGCTGGCAGGACTGCGACGTGATGACCTACGTGCGAGAGACATGTGGATGCTGTGGTGAGCAGACCATCACCTCTCCCCAGGGCAGGGGAACAACCGCTCGAGGGCTGGGAAACGGGGGTCACTGGAGGCTGCCTCCTTCTTCACGAGCTTGCTTGAGGGAGCTCTGCCCTGTGAATTGCGCTTTGTGCTGAACTACTGGCATGGTGGGCTCTTTGCCACCCTGCATAGTGCTGCACCCTGCAGAGGACAAACCACAGGGAGTCCTTCCTTGCTCACTCTGGTCCCAGCCTACTATTGAGTGTGATGGCACTGCAGAGGCAGCCTGGCTTACCTCCCAAAATTTAGCTCTGCTATCGCAGGAGCAGTGAGCTGTAGTATAGAGTTGCATGGTCCAGATGATAGGATAGAGTGTATTACACAGCAAGATGAAAAAGGTTTCTTTTGATATACATTGACAGAAAAATGCTTGTAAAATGCCCCCCTATGCTAACAGCTGTAGGCAGCACCACAAACACCATGGATGCTTTATGTGACGGCTAACTGTCTCTGTCTTCCTATAGGTGCTCTCTTCAGCCCTGGTGGCCTTTATTCCACCATGATTGACCTTTTTGTTTTCCTCATTCTGTCCCTGTCTCCAGATTGTGAGAAGCGCTGCGGTGCCCTGGACATCATGTTTGTCATAGACAGCTCAGAGAGTATTGGCTACACCAACTTCACCCTGGAGAAGAATTTTGTTGTCAATGTGGTCAGCCGACTGGGCTCTATTGCCAAAGATCCCAAGTCACAGACAGGTCTGGACTGTGTGGGGGCAGAATCAGGCATGGGGAAAAGAAAAGGGTCTTGGATCTCTCCAGATTCCTTAGGATGCAAAGTCAGGTAATATGATGCTTCATTGGCAGGTGCCCGTGTTGGGGTGGTGCAGTACAGTCACGAGGGAACCTTTGAAGCCATCAAGCTTGATGATGAGCGCATTGATTCACTATCAAGCTTCAAGGAAGCAGTGAAGCGCCTCGAGTGGATTGCTGGAGGCACCTGGACACCATCTGCCCTTCAGTTTGCCTATAACAAGCTCATCAAGGAAAGCAGGCGAGAGAAAGCCCAAGTGTTTGCTGTGGTGATCACAGATGGGCGCTATGACCCCCGAGATGATGACAAGAACCTGGGAGCTCTTTGTGGTAGAGATGTGGTCGTCAACACCATTGGCATTGGAGACATGTTTGATCAGCCAGAACAGAGTGAGACTCTGGTCTCCATAGCCTGCAATGAACCCCAGCGCGTCCAGAAGATGAGACTCTTCTCAGACCTGGTGGCAGAGGAGTTCATTGACAAGATGGAGGACGTGCTCTGCCCAGGTCTGTACAAAATCACAGAGTGATTTGGGGTTGGAAGGGACCTCTGGAGATCATCTAGTCCAATGCCCCTAGAGGCAAGCCCAATTAGAGCAGGTTGCACAGGAACACGTCCAAGTGGGTTTTGAATGTCTCCAGAGATGGAGACTCCACCACTCCTCTGGGCAGCCTGTTCCAGTGCTCTGCCACCCTCAAAGTAAAAAAGGTGCTCCTCATGTTTAAATGGAACTTCTTATGTACAAGTTTGTACTCATTTCCTCTTGTCTTCTCACTGGGCACCACTGAGAAAAGACTGGCCCTTTCCTCTTGACACCCATCCTTTAAGTATTTATGGGCATTGATTAGATCCCCCCGCAGTCTTCTCTTCTCCAAGCTAAAAAGACCCAAGTCTCTCAGCCTTTCCTTGTAAGAGAAATGCTACAGGCCTCTCATCATCTTGGTCGTCCTTTGCTGTACCCTTTCCAGCAGTTCCCTGTCCTTCCTGAACTGGGGAGCCCAGAACTGGACACAGTACTCCAGATAAGGCCTCACCAGAGCAGAGTAGAGGGGCAGGATGACCTCCCTCAACCTGGTGTCCACAGTCTTCTTGATGTACCCCGGGATGCCATTGGCCTTCGTGGCCACAAGAGCACATTGCTGGCTCATGGTCATCCTGTTGTCCACCAGGACTCCCAGATCTGTTTCCTCAGAGCTGCTCTCCAGCAGGTCAGCCGCCAACCTGTACTGGTGCAGGAGGTTATTTCTCCTCACGTGCAGCACCCTATGCTTTCCATTGTTGAATTTCATCAGGTTTCTCTCTGCCCAGCTCTCCAGCCTGTCCAGCTTCTTCCACCTGAGCTTTTTCAGAAGCTCCCAGCTCAGCCACACAGGTCTCTTGCTTCCCTTGCCTGATTTTTTTCTCACAGGGATGCACTGATTCTTCCTGTACCCGTCCTTGCACGATTCTTACTGGAACTGGAGTTTTCATCCCCAGGATTTGGAGTGGGGAATATATGGTGCATTGCAATGATTGCAGAGACACTGTGTCTGAGCAGGTTGACCAGAAGCTCATGAGCTGGGTAATTCATGGTGAGGGCTTTATGTACCCGAGGATAAACAGTGCTTCCTCAGATACAGGTCAGCCTTTTGGGACAGACCTTTGGACTCCTTTCCCCTTGTAAGACACCTTGCCCTGCAACCTGTCTGTGCAAACCGTGAAGGGGGATGACAGCACATCACTCAGTTTTCTTTGTCTCTTTTCCTTCCAGATCCACAGGTCATCTGCCCTGAGCTGCCCTGCCAGACAGGTAAATATTACAAAGAGCTTCATGCCATCTGTACAAAGCGGTAGAGCTGGGGGAGAGTGCACAAGGCTCAGGAGTGGGAAGGGGGTGTGCAACCCTCTTCATTCCCTTTGAATGGCAGGAGTTTGGGAGATAGTGTTACTTTACGTGAGTAGAGGCTCCAGGGTTTCATTTCCTGCTCTTTTTCTGTCTCTGTGAGTTCTCTGCACAGGTAGGTACAAGTGCACCATGTTAGTGAACCAGCATGGCTCAGCCCTGATATTTCTCCCCATTCCAATTCCTGGAAGACACCAGGTTTTGACTTCTAAACTTGGAAGTTAATCTCTCACTTGTTCCATGTCTCTATTATACATCATGTCAAAACCCCCTCGCTAAACTCTCCCATCCATGTGACCTTTGAAATGCAGAGGTCAGCCTGCGGCCCTGAGCAGGATGCTCCTTGGGAGTGACAAGGGCAGAGCAGGGGACAGGGACCATTTGGAAAATGACACCATAGTGGGCCCAAAGCTTTGGCTTCTCTAACACTGGCTGTATTTAATCAACAATTAACTCAGAGTGTTGGATTAAACGAAGAAGTGTGTAAGGATCCTCTGGTATAAAGGAGATGGCTGCTGCTCACTGCAGGAAGCTTTACTTTATCACATTTTTCTTGTTAAGGGGCAGATATGCAACCTGAATTCATAGAGATCCTGTCTGTCTGAGTCTCTGTGCTTGTTTTAATATAATAGATACACCATTTGCTGATATACACAAAGCTTATAAGGGACACAGTTTTGCCAGTTCTTGGAGTTTTTATCTCTACTCTTGCATTGAATGTTTTTGTGAAAGTCCAGCTTCAACTCAGTATTACACAGAATGTCAAATTTCATTTTCAAAGAAGTCCCTTTGTTTCCATACAAAGCAAAGGAAAACTGGTCCCAGGATGCTAAGAAATCTGAAGACAGAAAAGCTATAATTATTTCTGACTAAAGTCTTCTCTTGCTGGTATTCTGAGTATTTGCACCTGGCCATGCGGAGAGCACAATGTCCAACCATGACGCTGAGCTATCCGCACAGGCTCTTCTGCAGTGTCCTCTGAGGAGCTTTGTCCTGTGGATCCATGCACAAGGAGACAACTTTCCCATGCCACACTGGTGACTGGTCAGGTATCTTCAAAGGTTTTGGTCTTTGCAGCCTCCCCATTTCTGAGGAGCACTGCAGGAGAGACTGACCCAAACAGTGGTGCACTCATGTTCTCCTTGGCTTGGGTCATCAAATTCCTCCAAAGTAAAGTGAAATTGGTGGTCCTTTACCTGTTGTGCACTTGGGTACTTCTGTTCCTGAAGCAAGGTGAGGACAGTTCTCTGGTACCTGACAGTCCTGGGGACCAGAACAAACATGTCCTGAGGAGGCATCTGAGGGGATTCCCTCTTGGGCGAATCCCTCAAGCCATGCCATAGGCAGGCCAGGTTGAGAGCAGACCTATACCTGTACCCCAGAGGACGTGGGAGCTGGAGTGACATAGTTGGGTAGGTGTGGGCCTCCTGTGAAAGCGCTAGTCTACCCGTCTCAGTATGGGCAAAAGTTGTCCTGGCATGCAAGGATCTGTGCTAGGCCCTGTAGATCAAGTTTTAAGTGACACCTGGGGATTCGAGGCCTTTGGGGCAAAGCACCTTTTATCTGCCACATTGGATGGTCTGTGATGATTTCTGTCATCAATTTGCAATGATTACACTTGACTCATGGCAAGGGAACCTGTTGGATGGGATGTAATGTAAGGCATGTGACAGAGCTTGGGGCTTCTCTGCTTAGTGCTCAGCTTCCTCTGGTTCTTCAAGAACATCTCAAGAGTTGGTGCCAATTTACATGCAAACCCTTTGGATGGAGATGGTGCCCTTCACAGGGTGTGTGAGTAAGCTTCGTGCACATCCACCACATGTCCAGTTGTAGGCAAACCAGACACGTTCCAGTCAGGGAGCCAGCCCTGTTCTTGACCCCGTGGATGTTAGAGTTGCAGTCCTGGCACTTTAAGGAGCATATCAATTGCTCATGCCAGATGTCCCAGTTCCAGCATGGATATTGTTGACAGGGCATGGAGAGGGACAGGTGTAATATACAGCCTGGCTTCCTCCCTGCTGCCTTTTCAGATTCACATCCACAGCTGAAGGCATGCTGCCTCAGTGCTTTGCCTAAGGAAACCCAGATTTTCCTTGTTTTCAGGGCAGACCCTTGTCTCTCTGTAACAGCCCATCAGTTACTGCGGTTCTAACAGGGTGCTGGAGTGGTAAGTGCTCGGCAAATCTGAACTGACCACTTGCTTCAATAGAAACTGCATGGTGCTCTGTGACACTCTTTCTAACCCATGCAAAAGGCTTTGCTTTGAACTTTGGGATGTTATTTGAAGTTTAGCACAGCCAGGTGGAGATGGAGGGTCTCAGGGGCCTGACTAGCCCAGACACTGCACAGGAGCATCGCACACCGTGGAGCAGTGACCCCAGCCAAAACACACTGGACTGAGCCCCTCGCAAGGGGTTCGCATAATACTGTCCCTTGGGTGCCTTTCTGGCTGTAGAGTATCATGTGTGCAATTAGCATGTAGCAGAGTTCAAAGGTACATGGTGGCTAAATCCCATCATGAGAGAAGCTGGACCTTGTGGCCCTCTTCCTGCATACTGCTGTTATTGCATCATGCCTGTGCTGGATGAGTGGGAAGGAAGTGGGAAGTTACTGTTTTGTGTCATTTTCTGAAGTCTCTTGGTTGATGTGTGATAGATTCTGGTGCGAATCCCATGGCTCCCCAGACATAAAAGTGACAGTAAGTTTTAAAATCAGGCTTTCATCTTTGTTTCTCTGTCCCTCATCAGCTCTGTTCTTCTCTGGTGCAGTGCACGTAGGAAAGTCAAGTGGCCTTCAGAGACAAAGCCATTGCTAGCAAGCCCTGAAAATATTCTTTTGACGCTCACTTGCAGATGACAGGAACCCTGGGAACATAAACCCACTTATTTTCCGCCCCATGGAAGAGGGAGTCAACATAGATTTCCCCAGCACCATACATTCGATCGCCCAGTTCCTAAACTCCACGCGGGAAACCCAGGATCCCAGCATGTACACCCAGCTGGTGGCAACTTTGGCCTTTACCGCCGAAAAAGCCAAGTTTGCCACTGGAAATGAGCGGCAAGAATGGATGGACTTGTTCATTGACACCTTCAAAATGGTGCACAGTGAGATTGTGGGGGACCCAGAAACCGTGCTAGGGCTTTGCTGACATCTCTGTTAGAGATTGCATGAAGTAGGTGGAGGCAGAGGTTGAGTGGAGGTGGTAATCGTCTTTGCTTGAGTGCCTGTTTGACAGAGGGGACAGGTACATTGGTAGATGCTTTTAGTTTAGGAGAAACACAGGCAGTGAAGCAGCTTGGTTGTGCTCAGTTGGGAATGTGACACAAGGGGCAGTCCTATCTGGCTTGGCTGGCTGATGATCATGATGTCTTTCTCCAGTGATGTCAAGAGATGCTCTTGTTTTTTCCACTGCTTTTCTGCAGAGGAGCTGTGTTGCCTTGGTCTCTGACCCAGCCACAGTGCTCCTCTCCAGCCCTCCTGCACTTCCACCCTGCTTTGGGAGGCTGGTATGTCCCAGCCCTCAGCCACACAGGAGCACCATGCTCCACCAAGGATACTGCCAGTACACGTGGCAGAGGGCCAGAGTGAGCCCCTCGTTTGCAGAGAGTCTTAACAATGTGCTTTTCCCATGCCTTCCTGTGGGTGTATTCGCTGACCGCTTCTGCATCTTCTTGCTGGGTTACCATGAGGGCTTGCTTCAGGTTCTGCAAACCGTTTGTGTGGCAAGACAAGCAAGATGCATCTCCTCTCTCCGCAGTGTGTATCTCTTTATAGCCATTCAATTTGAGCAGAAAGAGCAAACAGGACAAGAGAGGGGTCAACCCTGACTTTTGATCTAGAGCACCAAAATCTGGGGAGTGCTTCTCTCAGAAGCTGTATGAGCTCCTTCTGCCCTTTTCTCTGCTTTTACATTTGTGTTTCTTCTATCTTAATTAGCAACACATTCCATTTCATATCAAAGAGGTAGATGTTATGTAGGACCAGGCAGTTCAAAGCAAAAATCCGCAACTGCATGGTAAAAACTCTGTGATACGTTATGTAAGCTATTCAAAAGCAAGTATTTAAACTTGTAGTATAACCCATTCAATCCGTACCCAGTGCTAATTTGGTTCAGAAAGACTACAGACCCACCGCTTGCATTGTGAGGACGTGCATTTAGACGAGGAGTGATATTTTCATCAACTCAGCTGCCACTGGTTTCCCCAAGAAGTCAGGCATGTGACTGCCATTCCTGCCTCCAGAATTACTGCTGCCCTCTCAAGCTGTAAGAAAAAACGGCATTTCATGTGCAGACATGAGGGTAGAAGTGTATACTGCCAGCAAGTGAATTTTGCAGCCTCTCTAACTGACATGATATTATTGCAATAAAGTATACTGAGCAAATGTCATATTTAATGGGTGGAAAGGAGATGGATGGTCTTCAAAAATATGGTTGGGCTGTAACGTTGCCAGGTGTGCAAAGTGGAGCCAGTTGCGAAGCTCAGGCATGGGAACTGCAATGTGGAACTTGCCCACTTGGAACTTCTTGCAGTGTTTTCAGCATTTAGGGCTCGCCAGTCTAGGTTAGAAGCCATCTGGCAGCAGTCATGCTGGGGAGGCATGTTTGTGTCCCTCAGCGCATGACTGGGTCAGACATGCTGCACAAAAACAGTCTTTCTCCCAAGGTTTCAGCACGTTTTGATCCCAGTCTGTAGGGACGGGGAAATCCTCTATTGGCATACAATGGGGTGAAAATTGTTCAGAGAGCTTTAAATGGTGTGCTTAGAGTTTTAGGTGAAGGCAAAAAGATGAGGATCTGCTGGTGCCCAAGTCCATGTGCTAGTGTCTCATCATAACCTACATATTCTAGGTAGTCTGTGCAAAGCAAAATCCCTACTCTGTTTTGGTTTTTACCCTAAAAGTAGCATGTTACTAGCCTGCTGGGATGCAAGGAAGAAGACTCAGGATAGTTAAGCTGCTCCAGCCGTGATGGTAGTGGAAAAGCACCATAGAAACACTGATCTGAAGACAACATCTCAGAGTGGAGACATCTTGATGAACAAGAAAAGGATTCAGCAAGACTTCAGCAAAAAGGGGTTAGACATCTTCACATAGTGGCTGTATCTTTCATTTCCTTTGGAAATATTTCCTGTCAAAGCAGGAAACAAAGTTTTTTACATCTTGAAAACTTTCAGCTTGTTATGGGGGGGAAAAAAAGAGAGAGAGAGAAAATATTTCTTTGCTTGAACAGTATTGCTAAATAATCCTCGCTAATCCCTCTGATAAAATCAGAGGGATAATGTTAAGTTTCATCATAGCAACAGTTCCTTCAGTGGAGCTCTTGGGCAAAGGGAAGACAGATCAGGGAGTGGGAAAAGGACAATCCTGCCTCCTCAGAGGCATGGAGAGTAGAGGCATGTGGGTGTGATGCGAAAAGGGTACCCCTAGAAAGGGCTGGGAGGTCAGTCCCCATCTCGCTGTTGCTTTCATGTCCTCTGTCAACGCTGTGAAACAATAGAGGAAATACAAATTCCTCAGGCTTTAGAAGAAGCAGGAAGATGATGTGAATGGGCAGGGTTACTCTGACATGCATGTAACTATATGGGTTGCTAATGGCAGGAAAATTGATGGTATTTCTGCTCTTTGTGCTGTCTCAGATGTCTTCATCTGTGTCCTGGCACACAGTATGCAGTACGGTGAGCATTTGTGCCTTGCTGTAAGCCACACGAGAAGGACTGGTGCTCCAATTATAAAAGCACAATGTGAATATTTCAATTGGCCTGAGTTGTGGTGGTGTCTCTGAGAGATTATCTTCCGAATAGTGATGAGTATCTTGTTCCTTGCTGCAGCCAAGGGCGCTCAGGTCCTCGGCCTCCAGAAGCAGGAACTACCTACAACTGAAGCATGACACTGAACAGGACAAATGCAAGGTTTTGCTGCGCTGCCTCGCATCTGTTATGTCCTCATGGGATAACTCATATGTAAAGGCATCTTATCATACATTTCAAAAGCAAGACCCTCCAGCAGGGAGGGCTGAGCAGTAGCAGATTGCCTCTGGGGAGTGCTCCTGCTGTAGAGGCTGGCTCAAGAGCCAGATATGTGATACACTCTCACTGAAGCTCTGTGGAGTGATGCTACTCTCAGCTATGGTCTGCTTGACTAGGAGCTCTTAAGGCTTGCTTCATGTCATGTGGGGGGTGCATGGATCATGCTTGTCGTCTCAAGAATTGTGACTACATGTAGACAAGCATCCAGGGAGACAGACTGGTAACACTTCTCCAATGTGATATGCAGCCCTCACTCCCACCCACTTGCTTCCACCTGCTTTTGCAGACCCTTATGTAGATGTCAGACTATATGGTTGCAGTGGGCATGCCTGCCTTCCTTTTTGCCTCCATGACTGCACAGTGCAGGTGAGGAGCAGGAGTGCAGGCACTGCAAAGGCAAAGTATCCCTGTGTCAGCAGTGCCTGCATAACGGGAACTGCAGCATCAGTGTACCTGTAAGCAACATTGCTCAAGGAAGGTTGAGCAGAGGTGAGTACGTACCTTTATTTCTTTAAAGGACTGGAGTTTCACAGTTGAATTTTGAAAAGCAATATTCATAAAGCTCGTGAGGGAAAAAGCATCACTTGGAGATGGTTTCTACTGTGGTTGAAACAGACATCACAGAAACCTGTTGTTCACAGTAAGAAAATGTACAGTAAGCACCATTCAAGGCATGCCATTGTTGTAGATATGTTTTACAGTGTGGGCGAAGGAGAAATGCCAATGTACAAGGTCAGGGAACATGAAACAGAAACAACCACGGACTTTTGCAAAGTCCAACAAGTTAGGTTAAACCACAAGTATCAGCAGAAGTTCCTACACAGGTTTGACTGTTTTTTTGTAAATGGAAGTGGTACCAAATAGTCTGCAAACTCAACAATATGCACCATCACATCTTCTGCTACACTGTTGGATGCTGCTGTTGGATACTGTCTCTGTAGTCTGAATAGTGTATGTATCTGTTTTGCTTCAAATATAACTTCAGTGTTTGCCAGATGTTGACTATACACATAGTACTAATGTACTAAACAGCTATCCATGTGTTGCTGAGATCATACAAGGAATTACACTGGTTCATCACCCTGCCGTGTTGAATCCAGGTGTAGCAGCATTCAACACTGAGGAAGCCCTTTGTCAAGTTGGATTTGGTCGTAGTACAGAAATTCAACCTAATGTGATCCTCCTGTCCCAAACATTACCCCTCATTGCCAGAAATGGATGCTCATTTTGGGCCTGCTCCAAAATCTCCTATTCCTTGCCAAGTCATGCAGCACAACCTGACGTTGGCTCCAGGACTTCCCCCTTTCTAGATACAGTCTTAGAGCCAAAGAAGTGCTTGACAGTGAGATGGCCATTGGTCTGCTGCAAACTTAGGGGGTGGCCAGCTGCAGCACATACATCCCAAATGAATTCTGCTGTTGCAGCCACATTCCTGACTAGTGCTTTCAGCAGAGAAAGTCAAAGAAGAAGAAAATTAAACAGCACTTTAATGTAAGTGTTTCACAGAAAAGTGCACACAGGGGAACACCAAAGACAATACATATAACTACTGCAAAGGAATGAAGTAATGGTCCCTAACTGACAGCTGTCTCCAAAGTCTGCTGTTTTCTTCTCCCTTTTTTTTTCTGAGTTCATTCACTGTGAATATTCATATGCCCACTTTGTGGACAAGTGCTGTTCTGACTGACTGAAGAACAATGTCCCACTGTGTTTCACTCAAATATTGGTCTATTATATATTACAAAAGCTGCTTTATGTACAGGTGCATCAACAAAGATAGTCTTGTTTTCCAACCATATGACCCAACCTTTATAAGCTCTTCAGAAATTACTGATTGCTGATAAAACTACTCTGGGTGAAAGCTATGAAAACAGCTTCCCTTCTACCTTCCTTCCATTCCTTCCTCTAGAAGTAACTGGGAGGTTTACAGACACTGCCTGCCATTGATCTCTGGATATTCCTGTTACCGATAAGAGCAAGACATTGCCGTAACAAAGTGGATGTAATTCTGGGACGGAAATGCACAGATCTATCTAATCTCAGATGCTTGCGGAAGTCTGTCGTAGGGTCCAGAATTAACATTCTTTTAAGACCTAGTGCCCAGGAGCTGAGGGAATCAGAAGCAAAGTTTCTACATTACCAGCTTCAAAGAGAGACTTTGGTAGCACAGTGGGGCTGGTCATTCTTTGGGCAAAGATGCACAGAGGTGACTCCAACCTGAACTGCCCGAGGCAAGCTCCAACTTTATTGTATAGGCTTTTTTGTGCTCCCAACTCTTGTCTTCCTCTTTCTTCTGCAGAGCTTGCAGTGGCCCAGTGCACACAGCGCCCTGTTGACGTTGTCTTCTTGCTCGATGGCTCTGAAAGGATCGGAGAGCAGAATTTCCACAGGGCCCATCGCTTTGTGGAGGAGGTGGCCCGACAGCTCACACTGGCCAGAAGCAACAATGACAACATGAATGCCCGGATTGCGCTGCTGCAGTACGGCAGTGAGAGAGACCAGGATGTGGTCTTCCCCCTGACCTACAACCTGACAGAAATCTCTAACGCCCTGGCACAGATCAAGTACCTGGACTCATCCTCCAACATCGGGTCAGCCATCATACATGCCATCAACAACATTGTGCTCAGCCCAGGAAATGGGCAGCGACTCGCCCGGCGCAATGCTGAGCTCTCCTTTGTCTTCATCACTGACGGCATCACAGGAAGCAAGAACCTTGAGGAGGCCATCAACTCCATGAAGAAACAAGATGTCATGCCCACAGTAGTGGCTCTCGGGAATGACGTAGACATGGATGTCCTGCTGAAACTTGGTCTGGGGGACCAAGCAGCCATCTTCCGGGAGAAGGACTATGACAGCCTGTCCCAACCCAGCTTCTTCGACAGGTTCATTAGGTGGATATGTTAAATGAAGGGCATGCACATGTCCTCTCACCAGTATACACACCCCTGATATTACCTGTTTCATTTTCTTCCCTCTGTGTGGTTGCTAGCAACTCTGAGCTGGCCCAGAACAGCTGCCCTCTGGGTCCTCCTTTCTAGCCAAACTCAAGAGCTCTTTTTTATTTTCATGATGAAAAGTTGTGTATTGTACATTTATGCTAGTTAAAACCAGGTCAAATCAGGATAAAGAGCCATACAACATACTTCTGTAAAGCTTTACATGCACTAAGCCTTGCAAACGTACTGTAATCCTAGGAGGGCTTGTCAGAGAAGTGAGAAACCTTTCCAGTGTAGTAGGATGTATGATCATCTCTAATTTTCAAAAACTCTCAATATCCCTCAGCATCCTGTGAGGAGCTTTATAGTTGTGACATCCCCCCTTCTTTAGGAAAGCCTTTTCCAGATTATTTCTTCTTTTTAGTTTTCTCAGTACTTCTGTGCTGAGAGAACCAAGTGAGTTTATGACACATCACAGGCTGCTTGAAATGGTCATCAACTTGCCTTCATGTTGCATGGCCCTTGGTGCCTTTCTCCTCTTTCTTAGGAGCAACAGGATGGTGAGAGGTTGTGCTGCCTTCTACAGTTGTCTACAGATGCTCCTTTTGGACCTCCATCTATCCTAATTTTCACAGATTATCTTTAAGATTTTAATTTTCCTTAGGGCGATCTCTCCCTTGCTTCCTTCTCCCATTCCGACCTTCATCAGAACCTGTTCATTCATTAGTGCACCCAAAATCCCAGCTGAGAGAAGCAGCACACCTCAAAGCATTTCACAAAATACTGGGCAGCTGCTGGAGCTGCCTCTCTATCATCCCAATGTGCTGAAAGCAACTATGGTGCCTTCTTCCCACCTCTATCTGTTGAGCCTATCCAGATTTGAATTTCAATTGTGCTGTCTGCAAAAATAAAGAAGTAAACCTCTTTCACTCCATCCTGAAAAAGCCTCTTTGTTCTGTAGTGTGTCTCATTTTTTGATTATTTTTATTGACCAGATTATTCTTCTGGTGCTAAGATGTTAAATTCAGGTAGTTTGGTATTCTGCCTCTCTTCGCAAATGCTGAGCATGAGGCCAATGTTCCCTGCAACACAGGGATCACAGGGCACTGCTGAGAACCTGCAGGACCATGGGATGCTGGTGAGGCTCTCCCTGCTGTCTAGAGTAGTCCCCTTGGCAGACCTGTTCCTCTGCCCCCTGGCCCTTCTCCTCCCCCGTGCCAGCCCGCTAGCACCCATCAAACTGTCATCTCTCAGCATGATAAAGACTATGTCTTCGTTCTTCATTTGCTTCGTGTTCCTCACCCGTTCATGGGTGAGGAGAGAGAGAGTTCCACAGGTGCCTCTCTTTGAGTGGGGCTGTGTCTTCCACCACCATGAAGGTGGCATTGCACCTGAGTCAGCCTGTACCCGTGGTTCCTTCAGCCCCTCTCACATCCAACAGTTAACCGGCCTCAAGCCAGGACAGCCGAGCAGGAGAACATTCCAAGGACAGGGGCATTTCTGTAAAGTCACATCCACAGTGACGGAAGTAGGATGGAGGAGAGGCTGGGCAAACCTTGGGTTGCCCATGGGGGACCCCAGGGACAGTGTGCAGAGGAGCCAGCACTATGGGTGGAGAGAAGGGCACTGCCGTGGGCAGCTGTGGCCACGTGTGCTGCAGTGTCACTCCGAAAGGAGGGCTGTAGGCGAGCTTCAAGGGGCACAGGACAAAACACGACTGAATGCAGAGAGGAGCTGCAGGAGTGAAACCCCACTGCCCCAGAACACACACACACAGAGCCACCAGCAAGAACCAACAAGGCTGCACTGGCAGTAAGTCTGGGTGCGATGAGCTGCACCCCCTCTTCTGGAGATTCCCTCTGCTACAGCGAGCTGCTTGTGTTTATACCACTGGGTTCAGCAGCCAGTCACACAGGCTGGCAGCAAAGCCTTCTCGATAATGGGGCTGGGAAGGGTCCTCTTGAGCCATGACGATGGGCAAAACAAAAATAAAACAGCAGCAAAAGCATTTCTGTGTTAAAATTGTGGTGAAATCACTGCCAGGCTTTTCTCCTTTCCTAGTGAGCATACCACAGTCCCATGGCCCTGGCTCAGGTGCTTCAGAAAGCAAGCTCACTACTTTTTCCTATTAATTGTTACGGTGGCATGGAGAATGGCACCCAACACAGCTCAGCAAGGAGAAAGTTACGGCATTCCTCAGCCAGTTCCTCTGCTACAGCTGGGAAAGGCCACGCAAAATATAAGGACTTCTGTGGGTGGTGGGATCTGTATTAGCAGATACCATCGTCGCACAGGAAAAACCACACAGACACCAGCACACTGCAAACCAGCATGTGATATTCCCTGTGCTGCTGCCTGCAGCCCCAGGGATGACTTTCAGTGAACTCTCCCGAAAGACAGAGATGGAGCTGCTCCCCATCATCTCACAGCGATTACAGGCCGAAGAGTTTACAAGCTAAAAACTACAAGAACGCTCAGTAGGCAAAACAGGACTCTAAGAGAAAGTGTTTAGAAGCAGAGCAACATGCAGGCAGTTCCCGTGGGGTGTTCAGCTTCATGTTTCATTCCTTCACTGCCATGCAAGTGGGAAATGCCCTCTTCAGTCAGAGTCAGAACTGCTGCTTGAGCTGCTGGAGTGCTGGAGGAGACAAAACAGCATTAAGGTAGCATGAAAACAACCTTCTTTCACACCATTTCTGACAGTTGTTAGCAATTCTGTGGTGAGTGCCTATTCCCAGTGCCCAGCTAGGTCCTGGCTGAGTGTGCACCATGTCTCCTCAGGTGTCTCTGCATGCTAGCAAAAGAGATGCTCTCAGGATTGCATACTGGCTGGATTGTAAGGTAATTACTTAAAGTCAAGGCTTGGAGCCATTATTTTTCTTCATGGAGAATACAATTATGGGCATATCGTGGGAGGGCTAGCTTTTGTATGACTATTTTACAAGGTTGTTCAGGCCAATTCAGCAAACACCAGCAGGGTTCTGTTCTCTGCCAGCAAGGACAAATACCAAGGCAGGTCACTTTCAGAGCTATTATATGGTGAGAGGAGCTGATGGTTTGCTTTGTTTGGAAAATGCTTCTACTGGGAGCATTCAAATGGTGGAAACTAGGGTTTTGTTTAGCAGTTCCTCCCTCAGACCTGCTCCAGATGGTGTCCCCAGGTGCCTGGAATGGCATTTTCTGCAACATCTACAGCACAGAGAATTGCTTTTCTTTTTGGCTGGGGCAGGCGGTTGTTTGCTTGTTTGGGGTTGGGGTTTTTTTTTGTTTTTTAAGAGGAAATGGAACTGCTCCTTTGCTGCAGGACACTGAGAAAATGTCCCTTATGACTTGCCTTGGGGTGAGCAGGACAAAGGCCTGGGATTTAATACCCTGAGCTATGTCACCATTTCCAATGGCTTCAAGGAATTTCATGAATCACATTTCAAAAGACTCGCGTGAAATGACTCAAGCTTGCCTATTTATTAACCAAACAGGACTCTCTCTGTTTAAAAAAAAGCCACTGACATGTCAGCAGCCTGCTCCAGCTACCACAGGGAGGAAGAGGGGAGCTCCAGCTGCCCAGGCTGGACGCTGTGTCATGCGTGGGGGGGTTCAAAGGATCACGGCAGAGATTCAGAAGGGTCCGCTGCCGCCTCACTCTTACCTTGCCTCCATGGTGCTTGCCGTGCTCCTTCTTGTGCTTCTTATGGTGCTTCCCATGGTGCTTCTGATGGCAGTCAGGGGGGCACGGTGGGCATCCTCCATGGGGGTGCCCATGGGTATGATTCCCATGGGGGGGATGCCCATGGGGAGGATGCCCATGGGTATGATTCCCATGGGGGGGATGCCCCGGTGGGTGGGGGCCACAGGGATGGCCACATGAGGGTGCTGGGGGACAGGCTCCTGGGGCACCAGGTGGCACTGCAGGGTGCCCGGGGCAGGGACCTACTGAGGTACCAGGACAAGGGTATCCTGGAGTGGCAGGTGGGCAAACTTGCATTTGTGGTGGTGGAACCCCGCTGGGCACGCCTAGGAAGAAGAGGGTGGCTATTAGCAAGCAGAGCTGGGCTCTCCCTGGACAGGCAATGCAGGAAATTGGGGTACCTTTGCACCCAAAGGACCCCTCCCAGTGTACTTCTCACAAATGATGCCCCACTCCCCTTTGGTACACAGGCAATCCCCCAGCGTGCCCATGGCAATTGCAGGGAACGCCTCTCCAAGCCCAAGTAGCTGTGTAGTACCCACAGCCCTGCCCGGCCTCACAGCCCCTCACCTGGGTTGGTGTTCCACATGCTCCACAGCCACCAAGCTGCAAGGGAAGAACAGGCACCATCAGTGCTCCCTCAAAACACCTCCAGTCGTGGGGGGGTCATCACCCTAGCAGCAGCCAGGACCAGCTCCTCTGCCCCACACATCTGCCCCATACAGAAACTGCTCTCATTTCCCAAGGAGTACTGTCCTCCTGCAAACCCCAACAGCTGATTCATCTCTTTGAGTGACAGTGCTGATCCTGAGAGTGACTGTCTCCACCTCTGTGCACACCCAAAGCCTGGGCATGTGGTTTCCATCGTTAATGGAAATAATAAATCAACTCAGGCCAAGGCTGGGTGCCCTGCCCATGTCCTTGTGGACCACAAGGGGCTTGGTGCAACACCAGCCATGGGGATGGTGCACCCTGGCCTATGCATGCCCACACTCCCACTGCCTCTGTGCCCCCTGACTGCCCTGTGCCCCATCAGGTACCGCTGCCTCGGGCAGCTGCTTTCACTCACCAAACCCGCCTAAAAGCTCCCAGCAGAGGCGATACTGCCAGCACCCTCTGAAGCACTGTTGCCAGCAGCACCGCTGATCACCGTCCTCCACACAGCTCTCCTGAGGTGGCAGGCACCCACTAAATACCAGGGCCCTGCCCAAGCAAGGAAGGGCTCAGTGGGCAGGGGTGACACTGCACCACTCCCTGCACCACAGCCGTCATCATTGGCACACAGAAAACGTTAGCACACCACTCCCAGCTGGCACAAAGGTTCCACAAGACTGATAAAAATAAGGGCTGGAAAGGTTTCACCTCCCAGCATCAGTCAGGTGATGAGGTGAGTCAGGTCTCCCCGCCGTGAACCCTGGCTCTGTGCTCCCAGCATGACCACAACGTCCAAGGAGAGGCAGACAGCACAGGTAGATCACCTGCCCAAAGGCACTGCTGTGGGACAGTAGCTAACACGACACTGCTCAGGGTGCTGCTATGGTGTGTGGGTGGAGGAGGCAACATCTGCCATTAGACCCAGTCAACAGAGACAGGAGGCAGGACTGGATCCTCCAGTAGGCAGGTCTTCCTCTTGGGGCATCTATGAGGAGGGAGCAGAGCTCCTGCCCCCCATCCCCATCTCCCCACTAACACCCTTGATGGTGCCCCGTGTTTGGCAAAACTCTCTTCCTGGGCCAGCAAAGCGATGCAATGGGCTGGTCTTGTGATGTACCATAAAAAAGACACCTTAGAAAGGGACTGCACCAGGTCTTGTCCCAGCCACTCACACAGAGGGGTTTCTCAGGGAGAGGAGGGGGAGGGCGGGGGGGGTACTGGGCATAGAAATACACAGGGGCATGTGGAGTCAGGAGGTGCCCACACACAGGGATCTCCTCCCTGGCAGCACCTCAGGGGCCCTGCCATTCCCTCCATTGGAAGCCCTGCAGCCCAGTTGGCTCCTGCTCCAGGGATGGGGGAACAAAGACTGGGGTCTGAGCCCCAGACAGCAAAAATTGCCCTTGGAAAGACCAGCAGGGGACACGTTGCTGAAATCTGCTCGAGTTATGCAGCTCTCCCAAGGCGGATACCAAAGGAACCCAGGCAGGGATGAGTGTGCTTCCCAGCTGTATTTGCCACTGCAGAGCCCTTAGTCCATCCCCGAGTCCTTCTCAGGGTGCCCGCTTCTCCAGCAGTGCCAGCACAAGTGCCGAGCCTTGCTTCGCCTCCTCCAGCAGTCCAGAGACCTTCTGCGACATCTGCACAGGGAGGGAGAAGGTGCATCATTCACCACTTGACAGGACAGAAGAGCTGCCCACCATCTACCCCATGCATCCCACTGGTGGCAAAGGGAGGGGGTACTTGGGCACGAGGGGTCCCAAGAGCTTTATCTTCATCTCCATCTCTGTCCCACCTCAGCCCTGCCACCAGGGTCAAGGCACATGCACAGCCCCTGCTTACTGCAAGCTTGAACTTCTCATCCGTTATGTCTTTGAGGTTGATCATGACATTGAAGTAAGCTCCGAACACAGCTGCTTCCAACATTTTGGCTCCCACCTAGAAAAAAAGGCTTGCAGGAAGCTCTCCTGCTGAACCACAGCACTCACAGCCCTGCAGCATAAGGATCTGCCCTGCTGCAGGACTCCCACTCTCTGTGATCCAGCAGCACGCAACACTTTCCAACACGGTATTTTCAGGATGCAGCTCTGGCAGCGGGAACCTTGCCACACAGGTGGGGAAACTCAGACAAGGGCTGGTGAAGGTCAAGTCTCCTACAAGGGTTGCAAGCTGCCAAGAAGTTAGCGGGTGGAACCCACTGGCCAGCTTGTGAAGTGCAGCTTGAGAGGTACAATCTGGAGGTCAGGACAGGGTGGGACACTGTGCAGGGGAAAGTGGTGAACCTTTCAGCCTCCAAAGCTCCAGCCCAGCACCATACCTGAATGTCAGACTTGCAGGCCAGGTTGCAGTGACATGCCAGCTCCTTCAGAGCAGGCCAGAGCCCGCTCACCTTCTCTGCCAGGGCACAGGGCACCCTCACAGCTGTCTTCAGCCCCTGCTGCATGGCAGCCCTGCGTCTGGGAGAGGGGACAGCCCCAGGGTGAGCACTGGATGGCTATGCTCCCCTGGCCTGCAAGTCCCCACCAGTTCAGCTCACCTCTCCTGTTCTTCAGGGGTGCTTTTTGGCAGTTTCATGGCTTCCTGAAGGCAAAGAAAAGCAGGTTTTGCTTACCATTTGCTCCAAGGCCTCCTATGTCTTGCATCAGAGGCCGAGGCAGACCTGATAGCTCCCATGCTCTTGCAAACCTCCTTTAGGTCCCTTTCACTGGCCCTGGCTTGGGGAAGGGTCACTGCCTTGCTCCCAAGGACACTGGGGTAACGTGATGCTGGCCCCCTCCCAGCTGGGAAGTCCCTCGCTTGCCTGTGGGACGCCTGCTGCCGGTGAAACCTCACCATGTAGCTGCTGAAGGCACGGGAGTCAGCATCCACCATCGCCACAAGCTCGTCCATGCTCTGGTGGAATGGTGGGATCAGCTTCCTCATGATGGGGTCCAGCTCCTCAAACTGCCGCTTTCCGTAACTCATCAGCCCCACCATGCAGCCCAGCGCTGCTCCCTGCAAGGTTAAGCCCTCCAGCAGGATACAGGCTACTGCCATTTCAGCTTGGCACACCCAAGAGAACCCTCCAGCAGGTAGGGACCTTGTGCTGGTGTAGGGCACATACCAGGGCAGCTGCAGCTGCAGACACAGAGCCTCCTCCCGGTGCTGCCGACCTCCCACCAACTGCTCGCACGAAGGCACCCAGCGGCTTGGCCACCAGCCCCTTGTCCTGCTCTCCTGCCTGCACCAGGTACCTGTGGCACAGAGGCCCTGTGGGTCAGAACCCCCCCGGGTGCAGGGACACCTACCACCACCCAGTCTCTTCTCACCCAGCACTGCCCTCTTCAACAGGTTTTCATCCACCCCTTGGCTCTGTGAGTGGCTGAGAGGAAACTAGCCCAGAAAAACCCATCAGGAAGGTCAGGGAGAGGACACGGAGGCCCATGGGGACAGATAGCTGGGGAATATTCGTCCTCGTGGTATTGGGGGTTGCTCTGCATTAGACAGGGCAGGCTTGTGCAAACAGTGTTTGGTGGGACAGAAACACACCTGCAGCCATGTCCCCAGTGGGGAAAAACAAGGACTTGAAGTACATGTCCTAATTTTGCCTTGGCACAGATGGATTTCCCTTCCTCTACCCCCACAGACATGCATCTTACACCAGGTGCTGCACCACAGCATCTCTCTTTGGAGAGCAGGAGAGGCAGTAAAATTTGTGCTGGACTTTGGCCATGGAACCTGCTCCCACTGTCTGCGTGAGCATTCACAAACATTAGCATTTGGGAGCAGAGACCACCGTGTCCCTGCACAACACCCTGCAGAGATGCCCCCTGGGCGTGAAGGGGAGCTGGGTGCAGGTGCCACTCCCAAAACCAGCTGAGTGCCAGAGGCAGGCAGGGGGAATACCCCCATCTGGGCAGGGATGGGCACCATGACGAGAAGCAGGATGGTGGTCCCTACTCGATGATGCGCTCCTGGGGGTGAAATGGAGACAAGGAGTCCAGGCCCAGCCGGCTGACCACCTGCAAGGAGCAGCGCCACCACATCAGTACCATCATGATAAATCCTATTGCATCCTCATTCCCTGTTATTAATTAACCATGAGTGATCCAGCCTCAGGACAGCATTGCTCAGGCCACCACCTAGGACCTGCTGCCGCCAGCCTGTCCCACCCCAGACTCGGGTGTGGCATGTGGCCACCCGCAAATGACTGGAAACCACACCAATAAATAGTTAGCGTGCTCTTATCTAGCACATTCCCCATAGGGTGGAAAAGTCCCTCCCTCCTGCAGCTGAAAAGCACAGCCTGTCTCTTTATTTCCAGTTTGCACTGGTCTTGGGGCAGTTTCCCATGATGCCACACACTGTCCTTGAGCTCTGGGGAGGTCTCCTTGCCCTTCTGGCCAGGCGAGCTGGGCAGCTGCTGCCCACACTCTGTTCTCACAGGCTAGGCTCTCTCCTCCTTGAGCATCTCAGCGTCCTCAGAACAATAAAGCAACTTGTCCCACTCCCTGTGCCCTCACAGCTTGCCAGGCACTGTTCTTGGACACATGTGTCATGCCTGGGGGCTGCTGTGGCCCCAAATGTCTGCTCAGTGCCACTTTGGGAGGCTGGGGGAGTGGGAGGGTGTCCCTCTCATGATCCCACCCTTGTCTTGGTACTGGGAGGAGCCACGTTACCAGCCTGATCTTCTGTTCCTCCTCCAGGATGAAGAGTTTTTCCTTCTTGATATAAAACTCAGCCGCGTCCAGCATGGCCTTCTTGGGGACAAGCCCCACCAGCTGAGACCCCACCACGGGGAGGTTCAGTGCCTGCAGAGGACATCAGAAACATGACAGAGCCACCTGCCCTGCTGCTGCTACCACCCCAGCCTGGGTGTTCTCATCCCTTCTCAGGACCTGGGAAGCTCATGGAAAAACCTTCAGTAGAGGAACTGGGAGCTAGCAGCAAGTTTCTAAGCGTTTAGGGGTTTTGTGCCGTTCAGCACTCTGCCCAGCTTGGCTGAGCTGTGCGTGAGATAAAGCAGAGCCTGACCAGGGGATGGGAAGAAAAACTTGGAGAGAGACATTCGCTGCGAAGCCCCCATTGGAGCAAGAGGGGTGTGCTGCCCCATGCCACCCACCTCCGCATCTCGGCAGACCTCCTCATAGACAACATGGAGTGGTGTGGTCTCAAAGTCCAGCAGGTTCGTTGAAACTTGAGCTATATTCTCTTCTTCCAAATACCAGCCGATGCCCTGCACCCTCTTCAAGCGCCCAGGCTGCCAAGAACTACAACAGTCAAGGCATGGCCCCGAAGGTGTAGGGGCAAGCAGGTCTGCTTCCAGCATGCCACCGCTATGGGAGTACCTGGTCAGCGCCACGGCCCTGCTCGCGGACGTTGAGGGCAATGCGGTGAGCCAGCTCCTTGGTGCACAGCAGGTTGATGTTGTACGCGATAAGGAAGGTCCGGGCGCCTGTCACTGTGGCTCCCCACTGAGGCACAAAGGTTGGGGGCCCAAAATCGGGAGCCCACTCTGGTTTTGCAAGCTGGGGAGGAAGGAGGAAAGTCCATGGGCTGGCACTGCCAGGCAGCACAGGCCACACTCCTGGGGAAAGTTTCCTTTCCCAGCCAGCACCTGCCATGACCACCTCCATGTTCAGCAGCACCCAAATTGTTTCATCAGTTCCTCTTGGTGGAACGGGACTATGCCAGCCCCCAGCACCCTCCCTGAAGCCAGGGAGGTGCAGCTCGACTCTGCCTGGCCCATGCTGCCCAGCTGGGTGCTGTCAGACTCACCTTCTCAGGCAGAGCCTCATACTCTCCAGCACGGATGGTGGGCAGAGCTTTCCTGCTCTCCTGCCGTGCTGCCTCTCCGTACAGGTAAACTGCAAGACAGAGCCAAGGTTGAACACCGCCAGGCAGGGGCTGGTGGCACATCATCTGCCGGCATCGGGTTTTGCCCATTTGGGAGCAAACCTCATTTTCTCCTTTGTTAAGCTTTTGCAAAAGGTGTGTGGTTTCCGCACAGCTGGAAGCACATGGGGTGTGAGAGGATGGGCAGAGATTTCAGGACCCCACTCACCAGGCACCCCCAGCTCTGCCGCCAGGCGCTGCCCGAAGGTGTGAGCACAGGTGACACACTCCTCCATGCTGACATTCATCACTGGCACAAAAGGGCAGACGTCCAGGGCCCCCATGCGAGGGTGTTCACCTGGGGACAGGGCAGATATAAGGATGGGAGCTGGGAAAAGCAGGCAGACAAAGAGGGAGGACAGCCCTTTCCCAGCTTCTTTTGCAGACTGAGCGCTACCGCTGTGAGGAAAATTGTGTTTGTGGCAGTAATGTCTACTCCACGGGAGGATGAGCAAGGGCTTTGTGTGGTCCAACCACCATCCATTCCAGCAGCACTGCTTGCTGTAGGTGCAGTAACATGCTGTGCTTGGTTGCCAAAAACTGATTTTAGCTCCAGCCATGCAAAATGCACCTGGAGTCAATCATGCACCACAGCCAAGGAGTGTTCTGCACCAGGTCAGCTCCTGTGCCACCCATGAGCTCACCTGTGTGTCGGCTCATGTCGATGAGCTGCCCAGCCACGCGGGCTGCGCTCAGCGCCCCTTCAACAACGGCCTGGGGGGACCCCACAAAGGTGTAGACGGTGCGGTTGGTGGAGGAGCCAGCATCCACATCCAGCAGCACACAGCCTGGCGTCTGGGAGATGGCTTGCCCCAGCGCATCAATCACCTGCCAGACAGTGGAAGGGGGCAAGGCAGCTGAGCCAGTAAGACCCCCACCTTCACAAGGTGAGGGAAGTCTTTTCTCAGCTCTCCCCACTGGAACTGGGGTTGGGGATGAGCCCACAGTGAGTGAGGATGCAGCCCTGCACAGCAGAGGATGCAGAATTTGGAGGAGTCAATGTCCCACTCCTACCCAGGGAGTTTGGGACATGCCTGTCTCTCAGCAAGCCCCAAACCCACCGTGGTGGTGGAGAGCTGCCTGGCTGTTGTGGCACATCAGAGAGCACCATCATAAACTGCTGCTCCTGAGGATACTATCCCTGCCAGCTTCAAAACAGTTTTGGCTCTGGAAAGCTTGTTCCCCAGGGGAAACAGTGTTTATTGCCATTTTAGGTTTGTTGAACTCCCCCAGTCCGCTCAGGGGCAAAGTTCAGCCTAGGGCTGATACCCATTAACCTGGACAGTGTGTTTTGGCACAACAACTGAAAGCAAAATTTCACTAAGGGGGTATGCCACACTGCCCCAAACCCTGCTACTTACAGCAACCTGAAGGCAGTGTGGAGGAGCGGGTCTGAGCCCCCAGTTCTCACCAAAGTACCAAAAGGGAGCAGGGGCTGCCTTTGGGCATTTTGAGCATTAGTCAGACAGGGAAAGGTGGGCAGCACTTCAAAGGAGGCAGTGCAGAGTCTGGCAGCAGGTACCACCTGCATGGCCCCTCTGCCAGGGCAGACCAGCCACATGCAACCCCAGCATCACCCGCCCCTCAGCCCCTCCTCGCGCTCTCTCACCTCCTTGTTATTCCCCTCTGAGAAGTTGGGGACACACTCCACCAGCTTGGCCATTGTCCCAGAGTCTGCCTGCACCCACGGACCCGTACTCGGCTCCTCGCACTCGGTTGGTTTGTCTGCCCCTTCCTGTCCCACTGCAGAGCAAAAGCCTCCCAGCACCCAACCCGCTGCCTCTTCCCTGTGGTGGGGTTTCTCATTAACTGCATCGATCTGTGGCCAGGAGACAGAAAAGGTCTCAGATAAAAACAGTGCTACAGGCCCTTCTGTGTCTGGAGCAGCTTTGGGCACAAGGACACTGAGTGCTCACTTTAGCCAGACTACAACACTAATTACCCAAAAGTGCCAGTTAATTGCTAGGTGGTGCTAATGAAGAAAAGCATCTGTTGTGCCCAGCATCGTGCCATGGCTACTGGATGGGTCATCCTGGTCCTGCTCAGGCCAACTAGCACTCCATGATGATGGGGGGGTAGCTGCTCTCCAGGACCCCCAGCATGGGCACCAGGCAGCAGGTAAAATCTCTCGCTGTAAACAGGATTTGAGCCTGTGCAAGGAAACCCTATTGGATTTTGAGTTCAACATCTTCACTCCTCAGCCATCACAGCCCCAACAATTGGTACCCAGGGCATACACCTGCCCCCTTTCTGTTTCACCCTAGGTGCCCCACCTTCCTGGAAAGTGGCAAAGTCTCTGGTGAAAGTAAGAAACCCAGGAAAATTTCTAGGGGTTTTGGGGGGCTCTGGCAGCTGGTGGGGCATGGGTGGGGGTGTGGGCCTTAGGAGGCAAAACCTGTCTGCAGGTATTGAACACCTGGGTGTTCAACACAGGGTCTCTTACATGCATTCAATCCCCTTATCCAGATCATCAATAAAGATACTAAACAAGACTGGTCCTAGAACTGAGCCCTGAGGGACACCACTCATGACCGACTGCCAACTGGATTTCACCCCACTAATCACAACTCTCTGGGCACGGCCATCCAGCANATGTCCACAGCCTTCCCCACATCGGGAAGGCAGATCACATGGTTATAGAAAGAGATTAGGTTGGTCAAGCAGGACCTTCCTTTCAT
>VXBW01002013.1:609853-679345 GCA_013400375.1 Thinocorus orbignyianus | reverse complement strand
GCTTCAGGCCGCCGGCCGAGACCCCCGTCCGGCTCTTCACCGAGCCCGAGCTGGCCAGATACGACGGGCAGCAGGTAGGGGAGAGCGGGAGGGAGGGAGGCAGAACCGCGGCCCGGGCCCCCGGAGCTCCCCGCCGGGGCGCCGGACCACAAGGCCCCCAGCGTTGCCTCCCTTCCCCGCTGCTCAGCGCCCTGGAACCACGTTAAAACTTTGGGTTTCTCCTGCTCTGCTGCTGTGCTGTTGCCTCCCAGGAAATACGGGATAACTTGTTTTTCAGGCGTTCTGGAGAAGTTTGTTGGCTTTGGCGTGTTGTTAGCCGGCTATTCGGTTGTCCTGCTGGCAGATGCTGATGTTGGTCCGTTGAAGTTGTGCACAGGCAATTAGATAGCATGTTCCTATTGTTCCTATTGAATTTCAGATTACCATAAACTGGAGTGAAAGTAATTTTCTCTCAGCAACTCATTAAACCACATATTTAAAGACCCTCCCCTCCCAGCCCCCCCCAAGATTATAGAAATAAAAAAGCAATTTCAACTTCACAGATTTTAGCTTTCTGTGATGCGGAAATCTCAGCAGAATTTTGCATTCAAAATTATAAGGTCTGATATTGATAACCCATCTGTCTTCTCTTCTGAAATACTTGCTGGCTGACCTTCTCAGGGTCTTCTCTAGACACTTTAAGAAACTAACCAGCATCTGACTAAAACTACGTCTTGTGCATAAAAGATAAAGCAGAAGCACTGGCTTATTAAGCAAAACAGATGTCGGCAGATCAGATTTGTGTGTGTTTATGTATTTATCTGTTGTCTTAATCGAATAAAGAATGCTGTTGGCCATACACCCATTTATCTTGGGCAATATCCATCTGCATTAGGAATGGAAAGATGCAGCTTCAGGCAGACAAATGTGTAGACAAGAGGTGACTTGCAAGAGGGATGCGTCTTCTATGATTGGGACATTTATATTAAAAAATATTCTCAAATCAAATAAATGAATAAATAAATAGATCTCAGGGACATTTCAAAGCACAAGCAAGAAATTTCAAGAGAGGTAATGTGTATGTATGCATACATACACAAACAAGATAAAACATACAACAGAGAACATAATTCTCCTCTCTGTGTCCTGAGTGCTTATGGATTTCATAGCTAAAACCAACTGCCTCTTGCCTGTGCTGAAGCAATGAGGATGTACTGATGGTTTTCCTTCCAGGAAGGACAGCCCATTTACCTGGCGGTGAAGGGAGTAGTATTTGATGTGACTTCTGGAAAAGGTGAGCTCACTTCTCTGCCGTCTGCTTTGTTTTCAAGCTATTATTCAGTCCTTTGTTTTTAAATATTGCCAATGTATTAGAAGCCTTCGGCTCGATTGCAACAAAAATAATACACTTTTTCCTTTTTTAAAAAAAACTTGATTTTCTTCCTCTGACCCCTTCCCCAGTAAGGTTTTATCTAGAAATTACATTGGTTTGAGATCATGGTACACACAGACAAATGGCCAGCATGGCCCAATTAGCTTGGATGTTGACAACAGAAATGCTTCTAAGGTACCTGCCCAGACCCCTGAGTCCTCGCCAGATTTTGAGTCAGGCCATATGGAAGCCAGTGCTGCAGCACTTTATTGCTCTGGGTACATGAACTGACCAGATCAAAGCTAACTCAGAGATTCTGAGGGAACTGGGCATGTTTAGTTTGGAGGAGGCTGAGGGGAGACCTCATTGCCTTCTACAGCTACCTGGAAGGAGGTTGTAGAGAGGTGGGTGCTGGCCTCTTCTCCCAAGTGAATAATAACAGGACCAGAGGAAATGGTCTGAAGTTGCGGCAGAAGAGGTTTAGATTAGATATTAGGGAAGAATTACTTCACTGAAAGAGTGGTCAGGTGCTGGAATGGCCTGCCCAGGGAGGTGGTTGAGTCACTGACTCTGGAGGTATTTAAGAAGCCTGTAGATGTGGCACTTCAGGGCATGCTGTAGTGGCTGAGATTGTCGTGGTTTTTTGTGTGTGTGTGGTTGGACTTGGGGATCTCAGAGGTCCTTTCCAACCGTAACAATTCTGTGATTCCTGTACTTGCTGTCTGTGCCTTTCCTAAGAACTGCAGATGTTTTAATTTGAATGCCTCCTACTTAATCCAGATTTCCTCTAAAATGTTTGATGGGACCATGGGGATCCTGGACACTTGCCTTAATGTCATCGTAAGCAAACTAATGGCTTGTTGCTTTGTACTAAGCTTGTTAATGCAGCTTGTCTGGACGTACACATTGGCTGATCTTCAAATCCTCAGTTAGACAAGGCTTGCCACTGCAAAGTCTGGAGTCTACAAACCTCTCATGAGAATGTAAAGCACAGCTCTCTAAATAATAGGAACACTTTAAGACCGCAGTATAGGAGTTCAGGGGTTGTATTGCATAACCCCACGCTCTGCTTTGATCTTTTTATTGTTTTTTTTTTTTTTTTCTAAATACTGGAATATATTACAAAAAAGTAGGAATCAAAAGTGAGTTTTGGAAAGATGAGTCTTAGACTTCAGTTACTGCTTTCAGTTCACTGACAGGTGTTAACAGGCTGGTGAAAAGTAGAGGCTGACCATACTCTGTACATTGTCAATCCAATCACTGGATTATTATATTATTTTTTTAATCTGACAGAATTTTATGGAAAAGGAGCTCCGTACAATGCTTTGGTGGGAAAAGACTCAACAAGAGGAGTTGCAAAGATGTCTCTGGATCCAGCAGATCTTACTCATGACATAGTAAGAAAACAGACTGTCAGTTTAATTATGCTTTGCTAAGTTACATTCTTTTGAAAGATGATGAATGACAACATGAAAATATTTGTATTTATTTAAGTTGATTCACATCTTTAAAAATAAAATGCATTAATATCCTTTAAATACTTAAAATGGATGTGTATTTACTGCTCACGAAAGGTGCAGTGCTAACAGACTTGAAGAGGAAAGTTTTCAATCTGTGGAATCAATACAATTTATGTAAGGACATAAAGGGGAAATAGCCTGCTGTTTAAAAAGATGCTTCTAAAGAGGGTAAATCACTTTCTTTGCCAATTGCTTTAGTGTATCCTGTGTCACTGACATGGTGGTGGATGCTGTCTCTGGCAATGGGTTGTTGCTTATTTGAGGTATGATTTACTCCTGCAGGGAAAACAAGAGGAGATTAACAGTTTGTTTGACCTGAATATATTACAGTTTTTCAGGACTGAATTTGAAAGAAAAGAATAAAATTACAGGCTATATTATCATTTTTTTTTTTTTTTTTCTGCAAAATACACCCAAAAGCTGACCCTAAGCTTTATTGTAATTAATAAAAAAGTAAAATGCATGCAAATACCTGTAATTTTATTCCTTTGAGACACAGCTTTCATTTCCATATTCCATTTAGACAGGACTCACAGAAGAGGAACTGAAGTCCTTGGATGATATCTTCAATAATGTTTATAAGGCCAAATATCCAATTGTTGGCTATACTTCCCGAAGAATTTTGAATGAGGATGGCAGCCCCAATCTGGACTTTAAACCTGAAGATCAGCCACACTTCAATATTAAAGATGAGTTTTGAGGAATAATTTTGTACCTAGAGAATGCCTGGGGGATAGAGTATTGGATTGATTCTCTATTTTCTGGACCTTATTACAAAAATTAGCTATTGTAAATTAGTTTTCTGTTTAGAAAATATATGTGTGTGTACACACATAGTTAACATAGTGTTCTTCCTTCCAGGAAACAAACAGATCTGTATTAGTGTCATACACTTTGGCTGTTTGCTCTGAATTACAAGAATTATTTCATATGAAGGTTCTTTCTGCTTGGATTTCTCTGCTTACAAGTATGTAATGTATGGTCACATTCCTTAGAAGAGATAAGTAACTTTTTAATAGTTGAAACATGACTGGCCTTTTTGTAAATCCCAAGATTTCCTACTCCTGGGAAAAGTATGAATCTGCATGAGTTTACATCAGTTCTCTGTGCTTTGAGTGTAGGTTATCAAATGTACACACAGGTATAATAGAGGCTTACATTTTAAAAAGCATTGTGGGATTTAATATTTGTTAGGTTTGAGAATACTGGATATAAAACCACTCTATCTCTTAAAATGCAGTTACTGTGGAATATTTGTGCAAAGCCTACAGCTGTAAACCAAGAAAAATAAATCTCTTTTTTCCCCATGAGACCTACTGTGTCATTTTAAGACTGTTATGATGTTAGTTTTGAATAAATGACACTTTAATTTTTTTAAATAATTTTGAAAGATGTCATCTATATTAGATTATGATGATTTCCTTATAGCTTTTTCCACTCTTTCTCTGGCAAAACCTGGAAATGATAGCCCCCTGTTTACCACGTACTCTGACAGCACAAGTTAATTCTAGTAGTTCAGTATCCTGTGGATATTGTTAACATCTTTATATTGACCATTTCAGCTCTCACTTTTAATTTCTATTAGTTGTTCTTTGTTCTTACTCTAGTTTCATCATTGTTGTTGCAATGAAGCGTGCATTCATATGTTCCTCTTTCTTTTAACCTAATATAAAACTGCAGATCCTGTGGAATGAAAGCAGATCCCCAGAGATCGGGTTTCCCTGGCAGTCTTTCAGCAACAAGAGGACCGAAAAAGCATGCATGTCCTGGTTTGAGAGAGAACAGAATCCATTTTCTTTTCAGTAATTTTACTTTTTACTTAAGTCTCTTCTAACTACAGCTTATTTTTCAGACAGTGTCTGCTTCCAGAGTGATAAGATCTGATATTCATAGTTAATACCAAGGAACGGTACATGGAGAGCCTCTTGCTTACACTTCTTGCTATAACAACCAAAGCCAGCAAACTTTATTACCTGCCCCATTGGAGGGCCAGAGGCAGAAGACCATAGAAGGGTCGCCCCTGTGGGGAGGAGTGGACAGGACAGGTGACCCAAACCCAACCAATGTGGGGGTATAAAGCTGAGGGATCAGAGAGGTCAGTCTCTTCAATGGCTGGTGTCTGAGGAGGGTTCTGTCTGTTTGTCTGCCTTTGATCCTGATCCATGCAGTCCTGAATCCAGTTTCTGAACCCTGTTCCCATCTGTCACCGAATCCAGTCTGGGACTTTCCCTGTGCCTGCTGGTGATGTGCTTGTCATTCTGGGAGCTTGATACTGATTTTGTATATATTGCGTATATTTAATTATTATTATTTCGTTAAAATAGCTTTAGTTTCTTTTTCAACCCTAAGTCTCTCTTCCTTATTCTCTCTCCTCTTCTGAGAGGGGAGAGAGGTTAAAAGAGAGCTTCTGTCGTTTGTTTAGTGGCCTGCCCAGGCTAAACTATGACAGATTTATTGGTACCCAACATGGGGCACAACTGGGCTTGTGACAGATTGCCTGAATAGTTTGAATTCCAGCTTGCTCAGTTGAGAGAGTATGGGATTTTTTCCTTTGAGAATCTTGAGGGATTTGAAATGAAAACACACATCTCATCATGTTATTCTTGAGGAAAATATATGGTGTCTTTATAGAGTTTTGTTTAAAATTAGTTGATGCAATGCTGCTTAACCTACCATATGTGTTGTGTTATTGTTCATTTGAGCTCTTTGTTTATTCGCTGTGCTTTGGTCAGGAGTGCTGGGCAAAATGTGCTATTTGGCTGGTTGGTTTACTGAAGTTTATGCTGGAATAAACCAAGCCATGGCTTTACCTGCGCACACCTGGCGTCACCTAGTGGATTTTGTTACTAATGACACGTTTAATTTTACCTTGGGGAAAGTTTACCTTTTCTTTTCATCCCAAGCTGACTCCACGAGAGCTTGGGGATTTTGGAAATGATTGCTACTTCCTTAAAACTGTGATTTTTATTATTGATTCTCCTGAATGTGTTTCAGGGGCTTTATATTAAACTTCAGTGTAGGAGTAGGTGTTACATGACGTGCATTGCTGCTGCTGAAACCCCACAAGCTACTCTGCCACCCAGACTGATGAGTATCACCAGTACTCCAGCGCTGGCAACAAGGTCTGTTTGTTCCCCTGCCCCTTATACCAAAGACCAGCTCTAATCAGATCACACAGGAGAGAAGTCTTTCAACAAAGATCCAGGAGAGGGTCCTTCTCAGGCAGCATCAATGGATGGGGATGACTTGGGAACAGAAGTAATTGTTCAATCCTTCTCTATGAAGGACTTGCAAAATCTGAGAAAGGATTTCAGCTGTTGTGAAGGTGAGATGCTTAACATGCGCTTGCTTTGATGCTGGGATAATGGGGCTGATACTATAGACTTTGCCAGGCAGTTGGAAACCTGGCCAGAGATGGAGGCATCAAGAAGGTGCTTGGGAGGAAGCCACAAACTCTCAGTCTCTGAAAGCAACCTTTGTCAGCCATAAAGCCCAGGTATCCCTTTAAGTATGACACCGAATGCTGCTTGAGGAAATGGACCACCATGGAGAAAGGTATTAAGTACTTGAGAGAAGTGACTGTTCCAAGAGGTGATTTGTAGTGACTGGTGAGTGATTATAGACTTTGATGAAATGCCACGCCAACAGCCTATGTCACGGAAGTTTCTGCAGAGTGCATCACCAGTATTCCCACACATGGTCAGCAATGATCTGGCGAGGATCTGATCCTGATAGACACTTGATTTACAGTTGGCATAACAGAGTATGACAGTAGGAAGATAGTCTCTCTCATCCCCTCACTGTTGTGGCCAAGGAGAAAATAGCTGAGAAGAAGACTGAGTAAATCAATAAATTGTTTTAAAAACTGTTTGATAAACTGTCCAGGTTGGAGACAAGGTTCCGCTTTTTCCTTGCTTGGACCAGTGCTGCAGCTGTTAGCAGAAGATGCCCTCCTACAAAAACAGCTCAAGACAGACAGAACATGCAACAAATTGCCCTGTGGTCTGCTCTCCATGAATATGAGAAAGTGGAAAGGACAACCTACCTCAGTCCTACAGGCATAAATAATGTGAGTTTCACAATAAAAGAAATAGAAGAAAGAGGTTTTCCAGAAGGATGGCTGCCCTGGTCCACGGTGAGTGGTTCTCTGTTCCAAGTATGAACCCATTTGTTGATAGCTACACAAGTCTCATTAATAGCAGGTACTATGCTCAATATTAGAAAGGCCCTGTCTCCAGCCAAGTGGATGATAGAGACAACCAAGTATATTGGACTGTGTGGATTCAATGGCCTGGTATGTTAGAGCCACAAAAGTACACAGTGCACCCTAATGCCATCGAATCATACAGGGGCAGAATCCATCGCTATTTCTAGTGTGACAGGGGATCTCAAGAACTGTCCGTATCAGAGGCCACAGTGAGCCTAACTGGGAGTAAATCTAAGAAGCACCTCATTGTGACTGGTCCAGATGCTCTACGCATCCTTGGCAGAGACTCCCTCAGGAGGGTATTTGAAAGACTCAAAAGAGTATCGGTGGGCTTTTGGTATAGCAGCCGTCTACCTTGCTTAGTCTTTCAGGGGACTCTTGCGGGACTGCTGAGGTTTAAAAAGCAGCAGGTGCCAATTGCTGACAGTATTGCACCGAGACTCCCTGATTTCCATCCATAACCTAATTTGTTGGCTAAAGTGCCAAGGAGTGATCAGCAAGACTTGCTCACCCTGTAACAGCCATCTACTGCCACTGCAAAAGTCTGACTGGGGAGGCATCCAGCACACCTGGAACTGACTGCCCCAGGGGTGAAAACACAGCCCTGTTATTTGCAATGGACTGATCCAGACTGTACTGGAGAAGGGTGGAGCTCTGGAACACCTTGAGTACATTGACAACATCACTGTATCATGTAACGCAGCAGAAGTTTTTAAGAAAGGTAAAAAAATAATTTAAATTCTTTTGAAAGCTAATTTTTCTATTAAAAGACACAAGGTCAAGGGAACTACAAGAGAGATCCAGTTCTTGGGAATTAATGGGCAAGATGGGCGTTGCCAGATCCCAATGGATATGATTAGCAAAATAATAGTTATGTCCCCACCTACTAACAAAAAAGGAAACATAAACCTTCTTAGGCATTGTGGGTTTCTGGAGAATGCACATTCCAGGTTATAGTCGGATTGTGGGACCTCTCTATGAAGTGACTCAAAAGGAAAACTATTTTGTGTGGCCCTGAGCAATGACAGGCCTTTGAACAAATTAAACAGGAGATTGTGCATACAGTAGCTCTTAGGCCAGACCGAGGAGGACAGGACATTGAAATTGTTCTCTACACTGCAGCCAGGGACAATGGCCCTACCTGGAGCCTATGGCAGAAAGCATGAGGGGAACCTTGAGGTTGACTCTTAGGGTTCTGGAGTCAAGGATACAAAGGTTCTGAGGCCAACCATACTCCAACTGAAAAATAAATATTGGCAGCATATGAAGGAGCTAAAGCTGCTTTGGAAGTGGCTGGTACTAAAGCATTGCTCCTCCTGGTGCCCCTCTTACCAGTACTGGGCTGGGTGTTCAAGAGTAAAGTTCCTTCTACTCATCATGCCACTGATGCTACATGGAGTAAATGGGTTGCATTAATCACACAGTGGGCTCAAACAGGCAATCCTAACGATTCAGGAATTGTCAAAGTGATCACAAACTGGCCAGAAGGCAAACTCTGGAATGCCACCAGAAGAGATGGTAACATGTGCTGAAGAAGCTCCACTGTATAATGAACTCTCAGGTAATGAGAAGCAGTATGCTCTGTTCAGTGATGGATCTTGTCGGATTGTAGGAAAACATCAAAGGTGGAAAGCTGCTGTATGGAGTCCTACATGATGAGTCACAGAAGTGGCTAAAGGAGCTGGTCAGTTTGCAGAGACGAAAGCCATCCAGCTGGCTTTAGACACTGCTGAAGAAGAAAAATGGCCAGTACTCCGTACTGACAGATGGTGGCAAACGCTCTGTGGGAGTGGTTAAAGCAGTGGAAGCAGAGTAACTGGCAGCACAAAGGTAAACATATCTGGGCTGCTGAACTGGGGCAAGATATTGCTGACCGGACAGGGAAACTAGTCATAAAGTACATCATGTAGATGCCCACATACCCAAGAGTCAGGCCACTGAGGAACAATCAACAAGTGGATCAGGCTGCCAAAATTTTCCAAATAGATTTGGACTGGGAACATAAAGGTGAACTATTTTTAGCTTAGTGAGCCCACAACACTTCAGGTCATCATGAAGGTCACCTTTGCTGATCTTGAAGCAGATAACTCAGCTTCTATTTGTACTAAATTTCAGGTTCATTTCAGTGAAGAAACTCTCCTGCTGCAACAGGAAATGTTGATGTAAGCCCCACTCTTGTAGTGCGAGATCCTTGCGAATCCAACCCACTGTCACTGATGTCTGTGAACAGAGGAAGATTTTCTAGTCCTTCCTTTCTGTTATTAAAGACAAGTTTATCACAACTGAGTGCATTTTAGAATGCAGAATGTTTCCTTTTTATTTTGGTTTGGGAACTGAAGGACTCGCATTTAATCACTTTCTAGACAATTTATCTTGAGGTTCCCACTGAATAGAACAGCGGTAGGTTAAGGTGGCTTGAAGTGAGCATATATCCTTAATACCTCTTCACTGACTGCTTTTTAAAATTAATTCAGTGGACCACAGTATTTCTTTCAGTGTTAATTTAATGACACCATTTTATGTCTAAGGTTGTTACTTGCCAACAGCCTGACATTTATTTTAAAAGTAAACTGTCTGCTACGGTTGTTTTGTTCAGTATTTGCATTTCCTTGACCTCTGTATTATTCCAGCAAGACAGGTGTCCCCACTGTATGTATACACTGCTCTCAAAACAAGCAAGTTGTATGCTATCCTTGTTTTTTTCAGTCAGCTGCAATTTCCCTGACCTCTGTATTATTCCATAAAAACAGGTGCCCTCACTATCTATAAACTGCACTCAAAACAAGCAAGCTATTTAAAGCCCTATTGTAGCCTTCCTCCTACTCCATACCTCCTTTGGAGAGTGAAGAATTTCTTTTCAATTTACTCACTGCTTTCAGAAAACATTGCCTATGTAATTTTTTTTGCCCTGCTGCTTTTAATCTGCATCTTTGTAACTCAACATGGGTGTTGGAATGGTCTGCAGTTTTAATTAATTGCTGTGCCAAGAATTGCCTTACTTTAGCATTAAATAATAGTTTACTTTTTGGAATGTTAAGAATTAATAGATGGGTTCATTGCTTAAGAGGATGCATAACCTGAGCTGCTGTTTCCCACCTGGCACTCTTTTCAGTATGATCCTAATGCATTTAACTAATGGCCGTGACAGCATGGATTCTATTGTCCATGCTTTAAGAAGGACTTCTCTGATTAACAACTGGAGCAACAGGACTAATAATACAAGCAACCAAAAATTCAGTTAAAGGGGTTATGAAATGCTGCTGAAAGTATTATGCTCATTTTTGCAGTTGTAGAGACTGCAGTTAAGTGAAATTATACCAAGAACACGTAGGGTGAGTTAGAAGCTGTTCATCACAGTTATTAGTTATTGCATCCTAATCTGAACAAGACCACTTGCCAGAATGGAGGTGCTCCAAAACCTGCAGACTGAGCGGCTGAGATTTTTCCAAGAATTTGGGATTAGACATAAACCAAAGTTATTTCTTTTCTAACTGTAATGTGTATATGGACACCATTCTTTTTTGTGGTCCTTTGTCAAAATATGAGTGTTTCATTGATTTAAGTGAATCAGTTTCTCATGCAGAAAAGGTCTTGTGTTTCTTTGAAAACTGCAGCCATATTCTTTGTGATCTGATGATACTGGCACTGAATTCATCATAACATAGGAATCGGTGTAGGATTATGTTTCAGATGGCACTTGTGAGACCTGCCAGACTTTCACATTTCAGTAAAAGCTAAAAGAGGATGCTTATCTGTCTAAGTACAGTGTATTTGAATGGGAGAAGCCTCAACACAGCTGTAAATGACCTCTTTTTAAGTTTTGTTTGAAAACTACCATCAGACTACATATTTGACAAAACGATTGGAAAGGAATTTAATACTGTGGTTTTTCCATTGCAAGACTCCCAAAAACATGTAAAACTCACTTGATGATGTAAGAGAGAAGACACACCAAAAAATAGTCTAGCTGACTTTTACAAATGTCTCTTTTATAGATAAATACACTTATCTGAAATGTGTTCAATGTCAGTTGCGTTTGCTCAAGAGAAAACAGAAGGAAAGTGAAAAGTTTCATATAGGAAATCCAACACTAATTTTTCAGCTGATCTGGTTAAACTGAGAGGAAAAACATTCAAAAAACCTTCTGACTATTACTGTGAGTGAAAAAGCTGCCATTCAGTAGGATTCAGCCACACATCAATAAGATATGCTAAGTAGCTCTCGTCAGTATTTGCATATTTTCAGATGAACACTGGATATGCTCTGGGATATTCTGAAATCCCCAGAACTGACGTAAGTGATGACAATCATGCACTTTGTAATTCATCATCCATTTATGCTTTTTCTAGTTTTTCTGTCCATACAGGTAACAGTATACAAGCCATGCAACTTCTATGACAAATCCATGCACAATTAGTAATATTCAGATGAAGTAAAATGCACATGAACCTATAAGTGAAAGCTACTCACATGGTATCCAGAATGGTTATTTTCAAAGAAAATCAGTCCTTGTCTGTGAATGCTTTGATTTAGACAAAAAATCCCCAAACACTTAACTTTTAGATTTGCAATAATTACTTCATTCAGAGCCCTATGCTCATTCAGATAGTTATAATATAGAATGTATCTGACTGCTTTGACATAAAAATCAGTCCTATATCAAAAAAGCTGTTTTTTCCCCCCACTCTCTTCAATCAGAGTCTCAAAAAACCCCAGTGTATGAGAGGTGGGCATCACTGCTAGAAGTACTGTAATATCAATAGACATGAATTTGATCTTGGCATGACCAAAATTGTTTAACCCAGAAAACAGAGTAAGTGGGAAGTGAGAAAGTGTGCTCTTGAGACAATTTATGCTGGTAAGGTAGCTTTGGCAGAACAGTACGTGCAGGGCTGATTACAGACAGTGCTTCCTATTTTTGCTTCTGTCAAGCATCATCAATGATAACAATGTAAACTTATACACTTACCCATCTGTTGGTCTTTACATAACACCTTTGGGGCTGGGTTTTTTCTTCCTGTTCAGTAGAAGATGAGAGTCCTAATTTACTTGTTTACAAAGCTTATGCTTAGATCTTTCTGGCTTGGGTTATCTGTTGACAAGAAATCCAAATAACAGAAACCAAGATTAATGTTCTGTGAAAACTAGAGCTTGTGCACCTGGATGAACTGCAGAGACACAGGAAGTATTCTTGAATAAACAATTCCTGTTACTGCTTCCCATAGGTTATTTGTAGCTGTTGCAATCAGAAACTCTGCACTGTTAATGAATGTTCAGATTACTGTGTTCTGCAGTCTTGACATGAGACATTATGTTTCTGAGAACTGAAAAGTTTAGAAGAATCTGAGTGTAAGTCATCCAAGAAAATTCAAAATAAGACACATTTTCCCCTCAACTTAATCAAACCTCTCTGAAAAGGAAAAGAAATTGATGTCCAAGTATCCATATTTTATCTTCCAGATTTTGCTGAAAGTTTTCTCATATTGTGCAAAGGCAGCAGCTAATGCAGAGACTTGGCTTTAACCCTCGCATTGTGAAAATCTGAGCCCACTTCTTGGCGTATCTACTTGGGCTCTAGAGATTTACAACAACACAGAAAACAGATCGATGACAAAGAGACTCTTTTCACATGAACTGAATCCAAACAGGCCTAAACTTGTAGGAATGTTTGAATGTAGAGCTGAACTTAAAGCCTCACACTCTTGTACACAGCAATCTTTAAATGAAAATAAGCCCTTATAGGTAGCATTTGTTTCAGCCAGTAGAGGAAAGGGAATTTTCTTTTCTGGCACTTGTGCAGGTAGAATTAGATGACGACTGAAGTGAAAATTTCCCTGTACCTAGTTCTATGCTCCTTTGCAGAGATACTAAAATCAGTTGCCTTGGGATATGCAGAGCTTGGTTACCAAGCAATTAACTGCCTGGAGGATAACTTCATAGATGAAACTGATAACTGGTTCAAAATAGCTGTGGCAGATCAAGAGCATCCTAGATTGCTCTTCTGGCAATGATTACAGATAAGGGGTAGGTAACATTTATTATGTTTAACCCTTTCTTAATTTTATGTTTGAGCAAAGCTCCTAAAACCATCTCATTAAAAAGAATAAATATTGCTCCACAAAAAGCAAAGTGTTCATTTTGAACTGCAGAACTGTGCAGCTGTGACTTACGTATGCTTACAGCAAAAATGTTAATTGAAGGAATACACATTTAAATTGAGATTATGTTCTTAGGTAACATGTCTGTGTCCTACATTATGCTTGGAAGCATGTCAAGAATAACACTGATTTTTCCCTCTTTATTGCTTAACCATGCTCTGTATTTTGCAATAGTTACACAATACTTTTTAAGAATAGGACAGTAGGACTTTCAAGGCATTTGTGATAAATTTTCATGTTACAGAAGGAAAAACACACATGTAAGTCTGAGATACACAACAGACAGATCTAGCAATTTAGATAAAAGCAACAGTCTTACGGCCTAAAACATGTTCTATTCCATGCATTTCTTAAACTGAACAGATCAGAAATATTGCCCTGCAGTTTTGGTGTCTGACACAACAAGAATGGCAGATTGAAATGAAATTTAGCAGCTTATAGGGATATCTGAAAAGCTCTCAGTGTGCAAAAGACCAACCTGTCAGTTTTAGTGAACTTGAAGAGAATACACACTTAGGAGGGATGTTTCAGTATGTGCTGAGCCTCTATGATTCTACACATTAAATGTTGCAAATGTCCCTAAATTGCTGCTGCCAAGGGTAAATACTTACTTCCATTCTCTGAATAGTCTCCTTTGAGTTTAGGAAGTGTTGGAGCTGGAAGTAACAGGCTGCTGAAAGATTTATATGTGAAGAAGCAGCATATCGATGGAATATAACAATCCAAGGCAGGGAGAAGGAAGGTGAGTGAAATTCTACTTACAGGAAGCAGCAGGCGATTATAAATAACTCACCGGAGAGTGCAGTTTCAGAAGAGGAGAAACTCGCTGATGGACTCAGAGAAAAGGTTGAACTTGAGAACGGAAAAGTGTGACATCCTCCTTGGATACAGTTCTGGGAAAATCAGCATGAATTAAACAGTTTGTGACTGCTGGCTCCTTGCTTGACACACTCAGTCTCTTTTCCCCCAAAATACCGATGCCTTTTGCTTTGATACCTTGCAGGTGCCTGTGTTCATAGGAAATTACGCTGCTGCTATTCAGTCCACAACTTGGCATTTTTTCTCATTTTGTCTTTAAGCTATGCCCATTCTAGTTTAAGAGAGAAGGCTGGAGTTTTGCTGCTGAAGAGGTGACCTGGTACACAGAAGGTGCAATTCGCAGCTTCACTACAAATTTGCAATCTTTAAGGCTATGTTTCCTGGCTGGTAAATGAGTTGATGCTTCCATTTAATTTCCTTTGTCTTTCATGCCAATTGGAACTTTCAGCCATTTGAAGAAGGTAATGATGGCAGGACTTTTGGGCTGGTGGGACCCTAAGATGGCTCTAACACCAAGAACGCTAATTTCTGAAGCTCTAGCTTTAATTTCCTTACTCCAAAGAGAGAGTATTGCATTGTGGTGCTTCATCTTTCAGCTGAAGTGAGTATATTTTACCCATGTTCAATCACAGCTGTCATCACTTGGAATTTGCCTATATGCCCATAGGTCATTTGTTGAAATACTGATAGAAACCACGATGACCCCAGCATTATTTATGGGTCAGCCACTTAAAGACATTGTATAAAAGGCATTTCACAAGGTTGTTGAGAGTTTTAATAACACATTCAAAATATGCAAAGTGAAGGCGCAGCTGGAAGCTAGAGGTAAACATTTCATCCACTAGGCTTAACTAGTTTATGATAAAATAGACTGGAGGTTTCAAGTAAGAAATGAGCCTCTAATCCCCAGACAACTGTTTGTAGCCTTTGCAGACTAAGATACCTTAACCTGAACTTCCCTAAGCACCTAAAGGAGCTTTTCAGCTTGAAAAAAAGTAAAATCTTAAACAAGATTTTATCTGAATAAGTATCTTAGCTGTATCTGCTTCACAAAGTAATATATCTTTACCAGAAACTTTAATACGTAGGGAAATAGTTACAAACTGTATTATTCCACATCACTGTAGCTCAACTTGTTGCATACCCTGTCAGAAAGCATGCATGTAAATTCCTCATGGTACTGTGAAAACACAAATGTAAGCCAGTATAAGTCTTTTAAATGTATCTGGTTTATGTTACCATTAAAAAAATCACTCCCATTCCACTAGGCTGATTTAACAACAACAGTAATAAATCAGGGCTTGTCCTGATACTAGCTGAAAAATTATTTCGCTGAATGTATTTTCTTCTCAGCTGGGAACCTGCTGGCCACTTCTATTTCTGATTGCGCACACTGTTCATAGTCACATAATACCACTGAAATAACTGCATCAAATATTTACATAAATACTTCTAAAATTCTACTTTTAAAAACATTTTCTGTTCTTAATGCAATTGAATTGAAAACAAAGACAGCTAGCACCATATGACTAGAGAGGTCTCCACGAGCCACTGGAAAACACTTCTTGATTTACAGACAGGGTTTGGAAAGCCAAATGAATTCTGCAGAATGTTTATGTAAAAGCATTACTCTCCATAACTTCCTCTAACTGGACTGTCCTTTCATTTATATGTTTTTCCATCAACTCATTTAGACTGACTCATTGCACCTAAAAATAATTTCAATTTACTTCATCTTTTTATACTCAGCACCACAAAATGAATCATGCCTACATGCAGTTACCTGAGAAAACCTACTCTCTTATTTCATCTCATTCCTTTTGGTGTCTGAAAAATCACTCAACCACATGTGAACTTGTTACAACTTTACATAACCGTAAAAGTCACAGAAGTTATGAGCAGGAATCTGACCACAATTTATAAAGTGTAACAAGGGTTACTGTCTAGACCATAGAGAATGCCTCACCTCATCTTACCTTTAGATAGCCTTTCAAAAACACAGCATGACTGCGGTGCTGTTAATGGAATCATCCCAGATCTATCTTGGTGTTACTTCAAATAAATCCAAGCTTCTTGAATTTTGTAGCAGGAGCTAGCTTATACCACTGGAGCTGAAGGAGGACCTCTGTGAATAACAAGCTCTTATCCTGCCTGGGACAAATCACAAGAAGGAGACAAAACCAACTATAGTTTATTATTCTGTACCCTGAAATGTGGTCTTTTCAGAGAGGAAAAAAAAATATCAAACCAACAAAAAAGGGATTAGAGGAACTTCAGAGGAAGAGTGGGATGATAGCTGCACACCACAGAGCTGTTACAGACTTACCGCTCATACACAGTTTTAGCAAGCACAAAGCTCAAAAATATTCTGAAACACTTAATACAAGGGAGAACAGCACAGATATAATTTACCTGTTCTTTATCTACTTCAGAAAACAGATTTCTGCTTCAAGCTATAAATCATTAAGGCCTCTAACTTTCAAACAGTGCATCACAAATTGGCTTTCCGGTTTATAAAAATCATCCTAATGTGCCTCAGCACTGTTTTCTTTCAAGAAAGTCTACAGAGAGCCAGCTGTCTGAGCGGGTTGTGTTGCTATGTAAGATTTGTGCATAAGTGTCTCCCTGGGAGTTTTGTTTTGGTTCGATCATTTAATATTCATGACAATCATCATTAAATCTGCCAGCTGAGCTGTCTTAGCATCCTGCCTCCAGACAAAGTCAAAAGTTTATTCCTAGCCCACACAGCTCCTCAAAGCCTGCATTTCCACATTGCAGGCCATTTAATCTTGGAATTCTTATGTTTAAACTAACAGGAAGAATTGAAAAAAAAAATCCTCCACAAAACACAACTGCTAGGGAAAAGATAAAGCAAAACCATGAGGGTGTTCAGTGCTTCTAGTTAGCAATGACATGGTTAAGCAATTAAATTAATTTGCTCATTCCAACCCATACACCAAGGCTTTGGGATAGCTGACAATTCAAATGTGTCCATTAATAATAAAATGTGATGGGGCAAAAGGAGAGGGGGAAAATCCTTGCTTTTAAGCTCCATGGAGTAAACTGTGCCACCTTAAAATTACTCACAGGCCACCGCGTATCTGTCAAAATGATATATAAATATAAGGAGTAGTAAATAATTTCAGTGTCACTGAGAAGAAATATATTCATGCTAAAAGCACATTCTGTAATTACGATTTCAATGTACATATTTTTTCATCAAGAACATCAGAATAATCAAATGATGATTAACACTCTAGACAATTTGATTACACAACACGCAGAGAAATCCAGGGATGCTGTTTCAGCTTCCCAAACCAGACACAACAAAATACACATTAAATCCAATCCTGCCAATGTGGAGCAAACCAGAAAGCTGTTGGACAATCAGAAAAAGTGACACAAGGAGGAAGGACTGATCAGTGGAAGAACAAGAGTAAGAGTACAGAAGGACCTCCAAAATTAAGCAAGAGGGGTGTAATCAAAATTTTGCTGCTGACAGCCACAACAGAGTAAGAGAAGAGCAGAGCCAGCCTAACTGCATGGTTGGCTCCTGCTTGGTTGTTTCAGACCTGCCTGGTTGTTTCAGACCCGCGTAGTGGGGAAAGATACACACATTTTAAAGAGAGAACTGATAGGGATTAAGGTGGTTTTTGATATTGTGCCTAGCAATTAGAAGAAATATACATTGATTTCTATTTTCTAAGTTTCTATGCTGGTTTTTGTTCAACTATAGTTGAATGGAGGGAAAGGGAGAGAGGCTTACCTGTTGCCTGAAGGAGAAAACCAGTAAATTTTTCCTTATTGTACACTACACTCTGTGATGGAGGATCAGGGATGGATTTGTCAAAAAACAGCAGTTGAGAGAATTAAGATCTCACAAGTCAAGACTATGACATTTTATCATCTTTTCTAAGGAGGTACACATTTTCCAGAGGGAACCAGTCTCCCAGACATATTACTAGTAACCATATACTTCTAGAATTACCTTTCAAAAATAAAGATTTTGATACAAGCTCCCACTTAAAACTTTAGTTAACAGATTTCTAAAACCTGCTAGTGGATAAGCAATTTTATGAATGCTTATTCCCCATAGGGAGAACCTGAGAAATGTGAAATACAAGTATCTAACACGATGAATAGCTGTCTACACATAAAATGAAATTGCCGAAACCAGGAACAGTAAAGAAGAGCAGGGCAAGGGGCCCTTAGTTTCTATCTAATGAGCACCCCAAACAGGGATGCAGATATCCCAAATTAAATCACAGTTCACCTGCACTTTCTGGGTAGAACCAGCTCATTTGCGATGGGGAGAGTACCAGCAGCTTTCACCAGAGCATTCCCATGCCATAAACCAGCACTGTTCAGGCTTGTTTCAGTCCCCTGCTGGCCTTCTGTAAAATCAACTCTACTGCTTTTAGACTGGTTTAAGGCTCTAGCACCAGAAAGTCCACCGGGATTGAGAGGAAACCTTATCAATGCTTATAAATATCTTAAGGAGAGTGTCAAGAGGCTGGGCTCTTCTCAGTGGTGCCCAGTGACAAGACAAGAGGCAATGGACACAAGGTGGAACACAGAAAGTTCCGTCTGGACACGTGGTAAAACTTCTTTACTTTGAGGGTGCCAGAGCTCTACGCAGGCTGCTCAAAGAAGTTGTGGAATCCCCTCTGTAGATATTAAAATCCCATCTGGATGTGTTCCTGTCCAACCTGCTTTGGCAGGGGGGTTAGACTAGATGATCTCTAAAGGTCCCTCCCAACCCCTACAATTCTGTGATTCTATGACTCAAAGCCTGTTACAAAATCCTAACAGGAACACCCAGTTTTCTAGCATCTCTTTTCATACTTCCCATGTTTTTTCATATCTGTGAGCTGTCTAATAACAATATGTCCCCCCCCATCCCAGTACAACATAAATATTAAATGGCAATGAGTAAAGCACAATATAAGTTAATTTACCAGCAGTTGGGTTTTCCTACATCTCTAAAAGACAAGAAAGAGCTCTTGTTTTCTCTAATTATTACTATTATGAGGCTTACACACGTAACCAAGTTTATGCAGAAAATAATGATTTTGTATCTTCAGTAAAAGCTGCTTATCAAGACTGCTAGGTGCCTTAACACCATTAAAACCAAGGAAAAAAAAACCAAGACAGCAGCAGCTCCTACTGCACACCAAATAGCAACTCAGTATAAGAAAAATAATTTCTCTGACTCCTTTCTGGAAGTCACTTTTTGAGAGATTTTATATTTTCTTCAAAGCCAGCCTGAAGTATGGCTTTATGATGATGTGGCATAGCTGTTGCTTTAAAAAAAAAAAAAAAAAAAGTCTGTCTTTAGAGTGTTTCTGATCTCCTTATAGTCACAAGCTATGCATAACATTGTTTATTTTCTATAATTTGTTAGATCATGTTTTATCCTCAAGTACCTCTCATTTAAGTATTGCTCTACCCACAGTTGATTCAAAACAGCTAAAGGAAATGGGAACAGGACAGCACAGTATGCAATAATAGGTAACAGGCCTAGAGAAAAAGTTTAGAGAAAGTTTTAGTTCAGAGAGTAGCTATTTCTGTATAAGCAGAAATCACCTACAGGCAATTTTCCTTGTTTTTAGGAGTGTATTAACTTTGATATTTAGGAAACCATTAAGCTGTTCCTTTGGAAGCAACCATAGCAAATGTTTCTTAAGGTGGTTATAAAGCAGGGGTATATTTCTCTAGAAAAAAGAAATTCAGTTCTTGTAAATATACCACCAAGGCAACTACAAGAGCAATCAAAGTTTGCTTCACATTTCAGTCCGCTTTTCCCAGGAACTCCCCACCAGGAAACTTTATTAAATTTAATAGTAAATTTAATTTAGAAAAGAATTCTGTTCTCACTGTATTTTTCTTCCCCCAGTGTTTTCCTAGATGGATGCTTTCATAACAGTTTCTTTGGTTTGCTTTGTTTCTATGCAACTTGAAGTCATAAAGCAATTTTCAAGTAGTGTGCATCAATGGAAATAAAGAGCTCCCACTGAGCTATGCTGATTTTCACTGTTTTAGAATCCAGTCCCCTCTCCTTTCCCTGGACCACAATAACCTCCTACATTATCAGCTTTGATGTTTTCTATGGTGCTCAGAAACCTACATATTTTACATTATTTAGATTAAGAGCCAAAAAAGGACCTCTCTAATTAAGAACATAATTACAGATCCACTTTTCTTCCATAATTCTTGAATTAGACATTTGCTTTTGACTAAAAACACACTGGAAATTCAGAGTTCTGTACTACTCTCATCTGTGTATGTTATTATCCCTTTCCCTTCATTCCTCCTTTTGCAGAGTATTAAAGAGATCCACAATACAGAGAGTTCTGACAACACTAGGACAAGATACAGATAGGATAATTAATGATGAAGCAATCGCTAAATCTACCTGAAAGCTATAAAAAGAAACCATACATTATGATGATGCTTATTCTTGAGTTTGCTGGGGGAAAAAACCCCAAACAAACCCTAGAAAAAACCTCAAAGCAAAACTCTTTCTAATCGCATGCTAATTTACAAAATTAAATAACTCTCCAGGGGTTTCACTGGCAGTCTGAGATAAGAGCCATACAATCTGGCTCTTGCACTAAATATTCCCTTCTGATTATTGTTTTTATACACAATCAGGATTAGGCAAATATACTAACCCAGAAAAATCCAGAAGGAGTAGAGGCCTTAAAATATTCAGCATAGCAAAATGCAGGTTAGTCTTTAAGTACACGGCAATGAGCACATTCCCTGTTAAAGGCATGGTTTTGAATGTTAAACAACACTTCCGATATTCTTAAAATGTCATTGCACAAGACAAAGCAAAAAATCTTGGACAATAAAATGCTGTTTAGGTCCTCTAAAAAGAAGGGAAACTCAAAAGAATTGATAACAGCACATTTTAAAATACAGTAATAGATTGGTTGATAAACCCACCTTTTACAAAGAAGTGAGAAGCATATTTTCCCTGCCTGTTTTCCTTAAAGACTACAAGAGAAAACCAACTGGAAACAGAGTGGAATGAAACCGGTTTGTAGTCCTAGAAAGGCAAATGGGTTTGAATCATAACTGGCATAAAACAGAAGACACAAATAGGTATCACTTCTCAAGCACCAGCTCCAAGACAGTTAATAATAATTAAAAAAAAATCTGAGCCACATGGATGTAAACACAAAGGTGCACACAATGTTAGCAAAATGGCCTAAGAGACCCAGTCAGGAATGTTACATACAGGGGCAAAAAAGGGCCCCCCCAGACAGTGCCACACTTTGTAGAATGATCCTGAATTCCCACAAAGAGAAAAAAGAGAGTAAAGAGAGTTTTCTGAGTGCAGCGCTGATTGAAAAGAGAGGGCTGGGTTACTGCCAAAGATCTGTTTCCTATTGTCTTTTTTCCTGTTACATTCAAGGAAACAGGACCTCAGTTTAATCCCACTTTGATTACAAAGAATGTACACAAAGATACATCACGTAATATCAACATTTTTGACAGAAATAAACTAGAGGAGCTTAAATACTGGCCAACCATTAAAGTAAAAAGTTATGTAACTTCTTTCATGTATACTGAGAGATACAGAAAAAAAATCCAGCAAAATTCTGAAAGATGTCAGACTTTAAGCATTCAGAATTTGTAACCTAAGTTGGTTTTAACTTAAAGAATTAAACAATTAGTGTTAATACAAGGAAACATACTGACTTCACAATATACAGATGAAATTCTTTCTGAAAAATAGTGTGGAGAACTGAAAAATGGAAAAAATATCTAGTCCTCACATTACCTCAAAACTTAAAGATCTCTCTTATTTTCCTCTTTAACTCCAAATTCCCATAGTATCCTAGCTAGATCACTGGAACCCTAAATCCTCAGTGCTCACCTTCATAGGTCCTTCTGAAATCACTGCCTGAGGCTTTAATCTGTTCTTTCCTATACTGCAGATCACTAAAAGCTATGTTCTACGAAGCAACATGAAACTCTGATTCCACACAAGTCAGGGATCTCAAATTGGTTCTTCACCTCAAAAGGATTTATTAAGTGTTCATTTATTTTTTGTGCATCAAAAATAAAAGAGCTAATAATGTGCACGCAGAAAGATTGCCACTGCTTAAGCAATGAAGCTGAGCAAAACAAAGATCTGGTCCTGTATCATAAACTCAGACAGGAAACCAAAGTCTGTCTAAATGTTTATTTTTCCAGAATAGGATTTCATAGGAAGATCTGACTGTGTCTCTCTTAATTCTGTTTCAGAACAGAGAAATAAAAGTGCAGACTTTTCCAGAATAAAGAAAACTGTTTCTTGCCTAACTAAAGTTACTACTAACTTCGACTGACCTGAGCCAGAAACCCCTGGCAGGAATAAAGACAAGTTACCTGGTGCATTTCCACTATATGGCTGTGACTGGTGTCATATCCATTCAGTCAGCTGGGCAGCACTGGGCAGCTGACTTCCCATACTGAACCATTTATGTTTCTGAGATGTAGGTTTTTCACTCTGAAAGGCCAGTCCTCATTCACATAAGCAGAACAAGAGAGACATCCAGCGGCTGGACCATTTAAGTGTATCTTTTAACCTGACTAAAGACAAACTCGGCAACATTCTTACTTACTCCATGTTCTTGTGTGTATAAGAAACCATTTACATGCCAACTATCAGACATACAGAGCCAGAGAAAAAATATTCAGTGCTTCAGTGGCTGAAGCACTACTCACATGTCTGCTGTATATTTATCCTGCAACCTACAGACTTGCTCACTGTTTACTCCAAGCTCAAGCCATAGTTTTGCCTTTTCCTCTTAAGCATAACTTTGTTGCTTTAACTCTCATGTGAATTGGTATAGGTCTGTTAACTTCCCATGGAATTAAATTGGCTTGTGTCAACCCAGAATCTTAATCTGTTTTGCCATTCAAGTGTGTACTTTTCATATCTACTGTCTTCTACTCAAATATCTTTTCTAACCCTAACTCTATTTGTACTATTTTATCTACATAATAGGTAGACTTCCCAGTCATTACTGATACAGAATTTGAGACAATCAGTGGTAAATCCTGGCATTAAAGCCTAAGTGACACTGTGGTGTCTTAAAAACTTGCATGTCGGAAAGCTATTACATACAAAGCAAGCCATCCAAGCCAACAGCAAGCACAGAAGAATGTGGCTTGTCTTACAAATCACAGAACTTAAATTATTCTTCTTCCCTCCACAGCAAACCCTTCACAGATGTCTTTATAAAAATACCTTGTAACACACTGAGGTACAGCCCACCTAGCATCCACCTGCCACCCCCCAAATTACCTTTGATCAGTGTTAACTGTCCAGCTGCCTCACTGAAATGACCCAAGTTGAAGATTTGTCCATCTGTCAAGTCCTGAACAGCATCCTTGGAAAACAGACAAACAAAACCACTTCAGCTTCAAAACATTTAAAGGCGAATCCAGAGCTTTTTTGCCCATTCACAAAAGAAAGCTGCATCACCACACAGGCATAAGGAGACAACAAATCCAACGCACGTTTTGAGATCCAGTCTATTATATGTCAGAATAACATTGCAGCAATTATTTGGGTCTTGTTAGGTAACAATTTGGTCATTTCATTAAACACAAAGTCATTGTGTGTACCAGCCCTGGCACTTCAGCACTTCAGGTCAAGGTCATGCAGTTCAGCAAGATATTCAGGATATGTCTTGCATGAGGCAGCTTTGTCTACAGGCAGATTTTAGGTGAGCGTTAAGTGATGGGCAAAGGACAACTGAAATCTTAGCTATGTCCCGATGGCCACAGGACAGTTAGTGTTCACGGTTAAACAAACAAAACCAGACTGCTCAGAGACACAACTACTAGTCAGCAGTGGCTCCTTCTGGAGAACGTATATAGATGAAAACTTTTCCAAAAGTTAACAGCGACCTGAATGCTGATTTTTCTTCTGTACAATGACACCTTCCCATCAGCCTGGACTCATGAAAATCATGAAGCGTTACCTAATTGCTGTACTCTGGACATCCAAGTCCCTCAGATTACTGCTACATTAGTGGAAAAAAAATATTACTGGCTGGAGGTGAAGCTCGGTTTCTTATGACATTCATATTTTCTTTCTTTCTTTCNTCTTTCCTTATTTCCTTCTTTCCTTATTTCTTTCCTTATTTCCTTATTTCCTTATTTCCTTATTTCTTTCCTTATTTCCTTATTTCCTTATTTCCTTATTTCTTTCCTTATTTCTTTCCTTATTTCTTTCTTTCCTTATTTCTGTCTTTCCTTATTTCTGTCTTTCCTTATTTCTGTGAAAGAGTGCAGAAAAATGCATATGACTTTTCTTCTATTAGAAGAGTTTTTAATTATCAGCAGGGTACTTGGTGGAATTTTCCCCTTTATATCATTAGCTAGATGGATACCAACAGTAACTTGAAATTATTATTACTTTCGAGTTATCTCAAAAGATATTTTTTTTTTTTTAAATTTCAAGGTTAAATCAACAGGTGATTAACACTAACTAATCAATGATTTAATCACATAGGTCTAAAAATATTAACAAGACGTATTTGAATATACATACATGATAAATAAAGGAAGGAAAATAAGCATTTGAAATCTGATGTGTTTTTTTTTTTTTTCTTGCTTTGGAGTCTGTGATACTAGGTAAGTACTCAATAAAAAACAAAACACTTAAAAATGGTGATCTACATATGGCAAGAATTCACCCTGATTTTATGCAAATGCATAAAAAATGCCACTCTCGAGACAGAATCATTTTGAAGAGTTTGGTCTTATTGTAACAGGCAATGTATTACTGTTTTTCACACAGCATATTGTTTGCACTGAGGACCTTGTTTCCATCAACAGCCCTCAAACACTGTGATGAAGTAGCTATTTTTGTAACTTCACTCTGTATGCAGAAATTGGTATGGAAAAAAGTTATCCAAAGTTTTGCTAATACTTTACAGTTGAAACAGAGCATTAAGTCATATCCCTTGACTCGATGTTTTGTACTTCTCCAACAGATATTCTTCCACTTGTAAGTGCAAGGAACAACACAGAAGAATGGCTGAAGCAGCCAACCGCTACTTAAAACTGAATCTGAAACTGCATTATTTTAGCAAAGCATCACTATCACAGTGCACATCAACTTTGTTATAAAGTTCCTCTGTTAAGAACTTCATTATAAATGTTTTTGTTATTAGGCAACCTTTTCAAAGCAAATGTTTCTTCAAGGAGAATATTAACGTGTGAATAACTAGAAAAGGCAGTGCCTGGGAACACTCTCCTTTAGAGGTAAGACTGCACGCAGAGTATTTTACCACTAGAGGGCAGTATAATGTAACCTCCTGGACACACTGCAATCTGGTAGACTCCTGGCTTCAACTTTCTTTAGAAATCTTGACAACCTCAAGATAGAGGACTTTGTATAGTAAAGTGAGGAGATAAAAAAAAGTGGCACATTACTGATCTACTGGGACATAAGCAGGAACACCAACATAGAGCCACTGCAATGATAACCTTGGGTGTGAGCACACTTGCAAGCGCCAGGCAGAGCTGAAGGGGTGTCCACCTGTTCTTTGTCCACCTAGGGGTTAAAGAGAAGCCTTAAAGACCACTATATAGCACAAATTCTAAAATGCTCTTTTCTTTTTACTGGTCTTCTTACTCAGGCAAAATGGCATCAACTGTGATGGGAAGGTTACCCAGCTGAGAACTGAATAAAAACTGGAGCAAGGCTTCAAGCAGTTGACCTGTTAAAAGACTATGCATGGAACTGAAGGGAGCAATGAGTTTTTATAATAAAATCAATAAATATAATGTCCAGGGATAATTATTGTTCTGTATTCTTTAATATCACTACCTTCTTATTGTGTCATAGGACACAACTCTGATCCCATCTAGGTTTCTGAATCGTCACTGACTTCAATGTGGAGGCTCCTCTCGATTTCTGACTCTGAGATGAGCCTCTTTCCTTAGGACCCAGGCAAAGTGAACTCCACAGCACCGAAGAGATTTATCAGGTTATCTGTCTACACTGCACAAAGGCAGTGCTGTGCACTTTGGCAATAACAGCACCAGAAGAACGTAGGACTGGAATAAGAGAGGTGATACAGGTGAGTGTGGTCTGAGGTGTGCAATGAGAAGCATGCAGACATACAGCAGAATTTGGTTGTCTCTCGTTAACATTAATGACCCAATTAGCCCACATTAATGAAAAATACATACCACAGAAACATAACACACAACTATGAAAATAAACAAAACAAGTTGCCAGAAGGAACAGTCCCTTGTAAAGATGCAGATAACTTGGGCAGTGGCCTGAAGTGAGGAGAGCTATTTAATTATTCCATGCTTTGATTGAGACCAGGCTGAGATCTTGGACACACTATTACAATCACCTATGTCTATCTTTCTGTGTAAGAAACAAGAAGGTACTTACTTAGCTGTGAGAACTGTGAGTAGAAAGAACTGGATAAAGAGCAGAATCATACTATACTACACCAGGAAAAAGGAAGGGAAGGAACCTCTGTACCTGAGGGAAAGCTGTAAGATACACAGGAGTGTGCAGCCACTGCAGTCCAGGAGGGATGATCTACAGTACAAGGGAATGGCAGATTCGAGTTGAATACCTGGAAAAGACATACATGTGTGCAGCAGGACAGGCCATTTGCAGCATCTACTGTAGCAGCAGGGCTCACGAGAAAAGGACAATGAGGTGGCTGCACCAAAGAACAGTATCATACAGAAAATCTCAGGTTGGTCAGGGTTTTTTTCCTTTCTATCGGTGAATAAATTTACATCCATTCCAGTCTAGCACAGCACACTCTTCCAGAGTTTAGAAGCAGTGAGACTTCTGTTACAGAAAAGAGGGATCTGAATGGGGGTCTGCAGGCACTCAGTGCTAGGTCTCTGTTCTGAGCAAAGTGACCACATATAACCTAGCAATTCCCAGAAGAGTTAGTCACAGCCTTTTTCCTACTGCTCTGCACGAAAACAAGGTGTATTTTCACAAATATCTCTTTCAGCAACAGTGCTGGCTTTAATACCTCAGTTCCCTCCAGTTTATTCCCACCTCACACCACAATCTTATTTGTGCCAGGACAACTGCTGGTTTGGCACATGTTGAACCGCACTGAGGAAGATAACCCTCCTCTGCCCCCACAAAAAAAGATTTTTAAAAACTGAATTAATTTCCTGACCTAATTCCCTGGGCAGTCACACAAACTGTTGTACTGACACAAGCGCGTACGTGGATAAAGGGGGGAAGTGAGCAAGAATGAACTGCGAGTGGATGGCAATACTGTGAGAAAGAAGTGTTTTTGAAACCACAGCCTCAGTGGGGGCTGAATCTGATCATTAATTGTTGCTGAAGCACAATTAACTTTGGCACCAGCTAAACTATTTAGCTCTTAACATTTTTACCTGACCACCTAGGCAAAACTCAGGTCTTTCCAGTTAGGAGACACTGGTAGAAAATTTTACTCTAAAAGAGTTTTAATTATAAATATTACTCTAAAAGGTTTAATTATTATCAAGTTCACAAAGAATAACTAGTTTTAACTGTTAGTTTGAATAACTAGCATTAATTTATCATTTCGAGGCGTTCTCCCATCTGCTCATGCAGCTCCAGCAGTAGCACGGCTGCAGAGAATGCTGGATCAGCCTCTGCCACAGCCAGCCTGGGGACAGGAGGGGGAGACCAGGGGAGGAGTGGGACTCTTCCTGTAGCACCTCAACCACCGAGAGCACAGAAACTTTCATCATCAACGCCAGATAGGTTTTAGGAGACTTCTGATGCTGTGCTCCTCACCGCTGTTTCAGCCTCTCAGCTGTGCCAAATACAGGTACTCAACCTGTTTGAGTGCTTGCAATCTGGCTGAAGGGATAGAAACCTCCCGAAGGCAGAAACAAGAACTGACTTTACTCTTTGTTTTTATCTCACACACCTCCCCCCCGCAATTTAATATCCGCTACACTTTCAAGATAAAACTAACAAGGCCTTTTACAGGGTCAGATGTCTTCCAGCTGTGCAAGAATCAAATGAATGAGACAGCTAGAAGTGCCCCCCGCTGGTAAAGCGGGGTGCTGCCCCAACAGCTCTTGCTCAGCTTTTCTCAGCTCTTACTGAAGATATGCTTCCTACTCACTCTGTGGTTTTTTCTGCTTTAGTTCCCAAACTCAGCTCTTTTTATTCTGCACACACGCTTCCCCCTCTCAAGACTGCTTAGTATTGCTTATTAGTCCAAATTGTTCAAATATTCAAGACACCCATGCTTTTTTTCGCCCCCCAGAATTGCTGATGTGCCTGACTATCCTTAAAATGCAAAGTAATTTTTTTAACGTAAAATTATATAAAATAAAGGGAATCAGTAAAATCTCCTGATTGCAGGAAATCACCTCACTAGTTAATAATTGAATATTCAAGCACACACCCAAACAAGTCTTTAACCCAGATGCATCTTCCCCTTGGATACAATTAGGTATGAAACAAACAGCTTAAATTAGTCATAGAAGAGAATTTATATAAATAATTGTAAAAACAAATTTAAGGGATATAAGCAGTCCAAGTTTTTTGCCTTGACTATTTTAAATTTTGATCTAAAAAAAAAAAAAAAAAAAAAAAAAAAAGAAAAAGAAAAGAAAAGAAAAGAAGAGATAAGCTCTGTGCCTAAGAAGAGGGGATAAAATAACTTCTAAGATCCTGTATTGCATAATGCCCGCATATTTGAAAGTTCAGTAATTACAGACATTTTACAGAGACATTCTCTCTCTTCCCACTTTTGTCAGCTTGTATTCCAAATCAGGTTTTAAAACTTTCTTTCAGCTGCAGAACACAGTGGCTTCTAGAATGAAGCAATGGTCAATAAATACATTGTAGAGTAATTCCTGACATGCACTGTACAACTTAGAAAATTTTTTCAATTCCATATACCTTAATCCTACATCATCTGATGAGGAAAAGCTGAAAAATAGATTTATTTAGATTTATTTCTGCTTTAACATAAATAAATAAATCTTCAAGATGGCATTGTAAGAATGAAGTTAAGGTGCCCAAGTTATACCACACCTTTGTGTTCAACAGTGCTTCTCCTTGTTCTGCTCAGTGTTTATATTAATTTCTGAGCACATCAGACTGGCATTCCACTTGTAGGTGTAGTAAGAAAAAACCGAACTCGAACTGCCTTTGTACAATGCCCAACTTTCAAGCGTGGATGCCTACATTAAGCCAACTAAAGGTCAGAGCAGAGGAACTGCAATTATATGTGTCATTAGAAGAAACCCAAGGCCTCAGCCCAGAAACGCATCAATGGAAGTTCAGTGGCACTTTCCTAGATAGGATCCTAAATACAGATCGAGTTTGCAAGTACTTTACAGTTGATTTATCGTTATTGCAAATGGACTGTCTTTCTCTTTACTTCACTCCCTATAGTAGTACCCAGTGACATGATTGCTTAACGCACATGCAGTCCCCTCCCTACATCACAGCTGTGACTGGGGCTGCATTAGTCAGTTCTAAAGTTTTGGACAGTGTGATTTACAAGAAGAACAGTGGTTGTCTCAAGTAAAAGACTTGAGATCTAGCATATGGTGCTTCACGTTTGCATCAGCAGTGATAACCTGGACTCTTGTCTGCTCTGGCTGAAGTTATAGAGAATTCTCCCATTTTAAAGTTTTGCTAGTCTTAGCAAGAAGGTGTAATAACAATGGGCTAAATGCCCGAGCTGGCTTGGCTGCTTTTTCAGCCTTAAAGGTTGCATTTCTGCGTGAGAACGGAGACGCAGTCATGCCAGCAAAAGGAAAGCCTGCGGTGTAACCGTACGCATTGTTTCTGTTTGGGGAATAAAGAGAAAGTGTCACTTCCCTGAATTGCCAGCACAGTACCTTGTCTATTTTGGAGGGGGAAAAAAAGAAGAAAGACAAGACTCCCTAATTACCATATTATGTTCCTCATACTGTCAAATGACCTGCCACACTGTGGTGAAGCATGTGAGGCTGGCTAAATCCCATCACGTTAGATAATTTGGTGGTAACAGGGAACTAGGCACATTAGCTGAATGACTGAGCAGATACAGCATTTAAAAATGTGTCAACTTTCCCCTGGACATTCTTAAAGAAAAAACAAACAAAAGAGCACAGACTCTTCCATCATCATGTTTCTAACTTTTGGCGACTATTTTACTCCAAATTTTTGTCTGGGACACATGATTTTCCCTCTCTGTCCTCCTCAAACCCCACCCATGGGAGTTTTCCCATCTCCAGTGCCAGTGACAGGAAAGCAAGAGTGAAATTGCTGCTTTGGGTAACACAAGCTGTTATAGAGATCCTGTCCCCAACTCCAATTACACTGCATGCATCCTCATGTGAATCTGGGGAGGCAACATGTCCTTATGCTATGATCACAAAAATCAGTGACAGGAGTGCACTCCCTGTCTCATGGCCAAAGCAATGGGCATGCTCCCCACATCTTACTTCTGTCAAGCAAATACCTGCTCATCTAAATTACATCTCGAAGATTTTGGGGATGTGGCCTAAATTTGTACTGTGTACGCAATTTAAATGAACTATGTAATTTCCAATTCAAGTCCATAAAGCTATATTGCAACATCATTTCTGTTTAACTGATTTGTAGCATAATTAATCTCTTTTAAGTTAGGTTCCCACAGTAGAACAGATGGCAGACTAATAAAGGAATGCACAGTCCAAATAGATTGAGCATACACCGCCTGTACATGGTGAATCAGTATATGATTCACCCACTTCCATGAAACAGTTGTGACCTTTCATCTGACTACTTCCCCAAACAAAATAGAGAAATATATATAACATATGGAAATCAGGAACCAACAAATTAGGGGAATAATAATAGCTCATCTCATGATTTTTTTCCTGTTGTGCTAATCCTTACTACATGTTCTATCAAATATTGGTGCCATCTCTTGCCATCCTTTGACTAATTAGCTAGATCAACTAAGGCATAAGATGCTCTTCATTATGAAATGAGCAAAGGCAGAGAACATCTAGACTTTTGAAGTATCAGGCCCTAGAGGCCTCAGCAAAGGAACAGTTTTTTCCAAAAATATTATAAAAAGAAACAATGTTATATGAATAAATAACAGCATAATTTATATAGCAATATATTTATATTATAATATACAGCTATCTGCAGATAGAGAATCTAGTTCTGTATTTTAAGTGACATTTCTTTATTCAAGTAACTGGCCTTTCTGCCACTTACAATGTAAATCTGGAAACAAGCAACCCTAAGCACAAACATTAAATTTTGTCAACAAATACAGCCCACACTTAGAATGAGGGAAGGTAAGATTAATATGCTACAGCATTTCATCACAGATCTTTTAACCACAATGTGTGAAAATCGCGGGCATAAATTTAAAGACTAGACCAAAACCTTCTCAAGCACCTACTAGCAGTATCTTGCTATTAAGCATTTTGAAACAATTAATTGAATATCAGAGAAAAAGCCCAAGTTGGTCTCTAGAAACATACAGTGATATCCATCAAGAGGAAAACATGCTTTAAATGTATTGCAAAGCTTTGGCAGGAAGACTGAGGCAGCACCATTACAATCCAAACCCAAACCCAGTAGAGTTGAAACAGAGGAGACAAATCAGAGCCCTACTGGATCCTACCAGGATATCATTTATTATAAGTTTCTTTAATATATATCTGAGAAGCAAAGGCTAAATGTATTTTCAAGGGACACCATCCTGCAAATATTGTACAAACAGTGACAAACAGTGCATTTTTCTCACAATACACAAAACCTTGTAAACTGGTGCTTCAGTGCATATTTTTTCCTTCTACATCAGATCAGTTATTTCTTAGTAGCTCATTGTGGTCGGAGATTATTATATTCTAGGGATCATAAAATTAGTACCTTAGAGCCCAGGAGTGACGGCTCCTTGTAATGTCATGGAGCTTGCTACTCACTACCATGGTGTGCTATGTGTTCACATGTGGGAGAGACAGTGAAGCCCATGGTACGTTAGTAAATCTCCAGGGAATGGCAGAATTGTGAAAAAGTTTGGCTACTAACCAAGTGAAATCATCGCAGTGATGCTTTACAATTGTTAATTATCCAAATTTCCAAGCTAGAGGCCTGTTTTGCAACCATCCAAGGGGTTGCTTCAAAGTCACAGTACAGCATCTCTCTTTTCCTACTTGATTGCAGTGATAGCTTGTGCGACCCACTGCCTAACACTTCTGTGTGGGTCAAAATGAGTCAACCAACAAACCAATAGCTGAAATCACAGGTTTATATTAAAAAAAAAATAAAAATCTTATAAACCCCATAAGGAATTGGCTCTTTTATCCTTGGCACTATACCAGCAAGTAACAAAGAGCTCCTATCCCAAACAACTCACCATCTTGATTGCAGACAAGATCCCACAGAAGGAGGAAAACATAGGAACAAGATGGGGATGGATAAGTATAAAAATAGTTCAAAGAAAAGCAGAAGTCCAAGCTTCCCCTTTTATAATTTATTTATATCCTTTAGCAGGGTAGCACAAATGCAGATGACTTAAAGCTACTGTATTCACCCTTCAAGAGACATTTTCTTCTCTGCTGCACTTGGTACTCTGCTTCCCCATTGCTTTATCACCAAAAGATTAGCAGAGTTCAAGCAGCTCGGATGTTCACATGCTGATGCAAGTTCTGAAAGACTGGGAATGCTTGGCAGCCACTTAAATTCTGCAACAGGCCGACATCCACAGGTACAAATGCAACACAGTGAAGTACTCAGGTCCACAGAAACGCTTAATCACAGCATCAAACACAGCTGTACCAGTCACATGCTAGGGATTTCCCAGCTGCAGACTCTGTCTCCCGAAGCACACGTAGTTCGAAACAATCCAGTCACTATGTAATCAGTAACCATGTGACAATTTCATTTTCTCTTTCAAAACATCCAAACAAGTTTGGATTCAGAAAGACTGCACGGCTCAGCCACTGTGACTCTTTCTTAGTACTTTTTCTATATTTATCACATCAAATATAACACTGCTACTACAGTAGGACTGTCCTGGCTTTTACAGAAAGTACTTCTGTGATCTTCATTCAGGAAGGAAATAAATGTTCTTACGTACTCATGCAATTTAAATATTTCTTCAGCAACATGAACTGGACCAATCATATCAAGACCACAGGTTAAACGCATGACACAGGCATCGTTAGCTTTTGTGTATCTATCACTGGGAAAGATCAGATGGAATCTGTATAAAATGGTGACTATTTTAACAGAGTACAAAATAGTTAGGGATTACAAAAAGAAAAGCCTGCATTTACAATTCTTTGTACATTCTAATTCCTCTCATTTATTGTTACCTCTCCTTCCTCAGTTATAAACCAGCCTGCAAGCCCATGAATGAAGAGATGTAGTTGAATTTTGTCAGCTGTCTTTTCCTCTCTGTTCATCATCTATCAATATTTCAGTTCTCAGACAGGAAAACTTCAAGAAAGAAACAATGATTTACTTCCAGTTTCCTCTCTAGTCCATACTAATTAGCAGATTTAAGCAGGAATATTACTGAAATATGTTTTTAAAAGGCTTAATTACAATGTACATGTTTTAAAGAAATAGTTTTTACTGGGAGTACCCGCTGTAGACAGGAGAACTTGCAGCACCGATTATTTCAGAATGGAAAGAGCAAGTCAGAGGGGAGAACTGCACTAAGGGCCCTGCCCTTGGAAGGCATTTGATTCAAAATACTGAAGCAAGGAGGTATGTCCAGGCCACATTTTTTGTTTATCACCTCAGAATGGCTATTGTTTCTGAATGCCGACCAAATCTGACCACTCACTGCAAAAAATGCAGTGTGCTGTACTCCTGGAGAGCAGCCTTTAACTTCATTAAGAAATCAGCTGGATGTGATAGTTCCCTCAACACTCTTTATATCATCCCACTGAATTTACTACACGCTATTCTAAAACAAGAAAAATACCCACACGCTAGTTTGGAACAAAAACCTGACACATCATCCAAATATGCAGGAGTTTGAGTCACAGAGGCAAAACGTACAAAATTAGAAAGAAGCCCTGCTGTATAAGACCGTCCAAAAATAGAGACTTACTTTTGGCTTTTGCTGGTATACTAGTGTGGAATGCACACTAATGAATATTTCACATAGAGAACGTGTATTGTGATGAAATTAATCCTAAATCTTTTTTGCAGTATCACTTCTGGAAGAGATGACATTATCCTCAGAGTAAGTATGGTCAAATGGGTAACATGATTTGGGAAGACTTCATTAACAGGGCTTTTATGAAAATCCACTCACCATAGTAATCTTACCTCTTAGAAACACTCTAAAAGAGTCTATTACCTCTTTCTGATCTGGAGATAAACTGGAGTAGGAAGGAGAATGTTAAAGTAGCAACACCCGAGGAAGCTGGTAAGAAGGCAAATATAGAACGTGCTCAAACAGTCCCTGAAGAAATTGAATTAGTGTGGCAAAGAGTATTAAAAGATGACATATTACAGGACTTTATGTATTGAAATTAGAAGACTTAATAAGCCAGAGAACATGAAATTATCACCAATGCAAACGAATGATGCCATTATTATTAGTGAACATCGTGCAATGATTCACCCAGTTTAAACGCTAAAAAAAACCATGCAAAGAGGTCAGAATGAGTAGGAGAGATGAGGGAAACACTGCTGCATAAAGCCATGGGTGTGGTCCATGGGTTACGGTTATCAGTCACCTGCAGCTTCTGTATCCTAGCAGAGTAATTAAAATGATCATTGAAATTCATGTGGGAAAGTAAAAAGTGAGAGGTTTCTTTAAGAAGAAATCTTACAATAGTCAAGAATTTATAATTCCACAGTAAAGGAGAAGATAATTTTGGCTACAAATTGTGTCTTCTTTCACTACTCAAGCATGAGCAGTAGTTCAAACAAAAAGTGCCAAATAACAAATCAAGATAAGCAGCAATAATCCATCTGAATTAGGAGTTACAAAGGAAAAAAAACCAATAAGGCAAGCTAGAAACATTAGTGAAAAGTCCACCGTTGACAGCACCAATGTAATGTGAAAAAAAAGAAAAAAAGAAAAAAAAAGAGTATCAAGTATCATCCTAGAAGTTAATATAAACCATTTGCCAGATGGAAATGATAAGAATTTTAATAGTGATGCAGAACAGACATAAATTTTCAGAAATATTTCTATCCCATGTTTAGACAGATGTTCTTATGTCACATGATGATGTCAAACTGTTTTCCAGTCCCTTAGTAACCAAGCAGGATGTTATACAACAGGTACTAGAAATAAACATTTTAAAGTCAGCCAATCCATCTACCTCACACCTAAGAACCTAAAACTGAGAAGGCCTAAGAAGTAATCATGTTTATTTTAATAAACTAAGGCATTCCAGGGAAATTCCATTTGACTGGAGAAGTGCTGACATTGTGCCAATCATAACAAAGGCCATCAGAATGATTCAGAGGGCTAATGGGTAGTTAAGTTTGACGTTACTTCCAAGTAATAAAGCTGTTATAAAATTAATAAAGAATTAAAGTACCAGAATATAATTAATATCAACCAGCCCAGTTTTGTAGCAAGTTGATCTTGTAAAATAAAGTTATTGCATTGTTTGATGAGACAGACATTTGGCTGATGAAAGTAACTGTGTATCTGCAGTATATTTGTGGAGACCAGTTGACTTAATAGTGTATGACATTCTTATTATGAAAATTAGCACAATACAATAGCAATAAAATGTGTTAAATGGTCTGAAAACTGAAAGATCTAACAAAGTAATAATGAATGGAGATTTGTAACTTTAGGGCTTTTGTGATTTGAAAACAAAAATAAATCGCAAGTGATTCGGAAATAAATATATCCGTCCATAATAAGATTTGTGAGATAAACAAAATTGTGAGGGTGAAAGCTGAAGACAGTCATGTAGAACAATATGAATCACTTAATAAACTAAGCCAGTTCTAATTAAACATGTCTTAATACAGCCAAATGCAAAGGGATTAGAACGAAAAGCTTCAGCAGCAGCCAAGTCTCCTCCCCGGAGAACACATGGTCTGATGGTACCAAGGATTACAGGTGACTAACAGCTGACATCGTAGCAAAGAAAAACCCCTAATATGATCCTTGTACATTTAGATGCAAAAACAAAACAGCTTTATTACAACTACATGCCACACTGGCGAAACCTGCAGTGAAACACCATACCAAGTTTCACATTTTTGACAGAATGTTTTCAACCCAAATAGTAAAAAAAAAATAAAAAATTGAAGAAAAAAAATGTCTTACAGTGACATGTTTGAGGGAAAGACTTAAAGTTCACTTGTTAACAGTATTAACTAGCTTGACTTAATATATCACAGAAAATACTGGCTCCTACAGGGTTCTTCAGCGTAAACACTAAAGTTCAGGTAGGAAACCAGGCATATTAAAGAACAAGTTATTCATAACTCGAATTACCATGGGAATTCTCAATGCCATCTTTAGTTCTTGAGATCTTAAAGTCTGTATACCTTTTTGAGTGTTCTAGCTCAGCATGTATTCGCATGCTCTCTACTGCAGATGAACACAAAATATTCTGTACAGAGGTAACTGGGTAATAATGACAAATCAACTGATTTAGTAGTTCCTTCTAGCTTTCCCCCCCTGTGGATACAGAAAATATATTTTACTTTCTTTTCTGAATTGAGTTGATACCACTTCACGGATCCTGGAATACCTTATGTTGAGATCTGCCAGAAATCTCTAAAGACTGTCAGATCCTCAGGCTTATCATCAGAGTGAGTATTCCCTGGAAAGGATAAGAAAAAAGCTTTGTTTAAAGAAAAGACAGAATGAGAGAGAAGCAAACATCCTCAGATGGATCTCATTGACATTAATATGTGATTTGTCCTTGATTTGCAGAGGAAAGATCCGGAACACCATGGAAATAATTCTAATTTTTTAATTTTGGGGTTCTTAACTCCACTCACAATTTCTTCAGGAGTGACTGCTTGGCTCTGTGTATGTTGTAATAACGACAGTCAGACCTTCTGCTTTTCCAGAAATAACCATGTCATAAGCTGCTGCTTCCTTGTTTTAGATATTTACAGACATCAACAAGACTATATAAAGCCTCCCCATAATTGGTTCACATACAGTGGTTTTCCTTTTGATATATTTTTAGATCAATTGCACTTAAACAATACTTCCTCAACCTACTGAACTTTGCTCTGCGACAGATGATCAAGAGAAATGTAAATACCGTACTGTTTAAAGGACGACAGCTAATGTTTTCCACAGTGCTTGTTGAACAGGTAGGGTGCTATGAAGTACAAAGAGCTGAGCGTGACTCCAAAGCAGAGCACAGTTCACGCCTGCAAACTTTGCAATTGCCCTTTCAGTTGTCCCCGAAGCAAGATCGGTGTAAATCTACCAATGTGCAAGAAGCAGACACTAACTCATCTTTCAGTTTTCTAATAAACGGTGTCAGTTGGAAGAAAACAGCTTTAAGCCTCTTTGCAAATAATTTTATCAAAGGGAGAATTGTAAGGAGTAAGACGACTCATCAAGGAAAAGCTGTGTCCATGTCCTTCTTTCCTTCTGTGGTACAAGGTACAAAAAGAGCTGTAAACATTTGGAGAGAGTATTTTCCTAAGACTAGGTTGTTGTGTGACTTCAAGCATATTACCTTAAAATATCAGGAATATCAAACCTACCCTCTTCCAAATTTTCCAGTCTAGATAATATAAACAGGCCCAACTTCTAGTTACTGGCTCTGCTTAATGGTGCAGGAAAGCTCTCAATCAGATTCTGCCATTCCCTTCAGAGAAAGAGGTGTGGCTAAGCACAGCCATGCCTTTGAGATTTTTCATGCTCTAAAGAGCTTGACTGCTAGAGCAGCAGAGTGAACAAAAGTCACAAAAGATTGTGGAGACATCAGGATTTTTATTTATTTATTTTTTTACATGGTTAAAGTACAAGCTAAATCAGTCCAAATTACAGTACTGGGTACTGTTGCATGAACAGATTTCCCCACACAGGGTGTAAAGTACACCAAGAAAAATTTATAGCGATTTTGAAAAACAATTTTCAGCTACTTTCTGTGCTACAAAAACTCTCCTGATTCTGCTTTGATCCCAGGTAGCTAATGCATGTCTTACTGCGCACAGCACTTGTGCCAGGAGAGAACCTGTTAGCATCTCCCCGTAAGATGAATAGACTCATTATGTGCAAATTTTGTTTTAAAAAAGTTGATTAACCATATAATTAGCAATCAGAATACTGAGGAGAAAAGCACTTGAGACGTCTGTAGTTTGCAATAATAATACCTGAGTTGAGAAACTGTTGTGCATTAGAATATAGATGAGCACATCTCATGACATCTTAGCGAGGAAAAACCACAGCAAATTCATTAGATATCAGACGATGCCCCAGCAGGTAAATAAAAACCTTACAATGTTGAAAAACCATTGGAACATTAATTTTTGTGGTTTCTAACTGGAAATTGTCAAGATGTATTTAACTACTGTTTAATTTGTTTTTCAACATAGTCTCAAATTACTAAACCATTTTTGAGCGGTAAGTTTTAAAGATAGTCACAAACTAAAAACAGTTACAGAAGGACATCCCCTGGACAGAAGATCCCTAAAGAACTAAGATACTGTATTAGCAGTTCAAAGGCATGTCCCTTTTCTCTATGACGCAGAATTGAGCTGATTTACCCCCTACTGCAGCACACCACCTAGGAGGTCACACACCTGCTAGCATTTTCAAGAGCAAAAACAGTGATAGAGGCCATGGTAAGTATCACTTTGGGCAAGTATTCTATCAATTTCCATTTCCCCCTGAAGATTTAACTGAAGGTGCTGTTCTTCACTTGCTGTTCTAAAGTGTTTCTAAATGCTGACTATGGGTACAGACAACTTGTGGCCACCGAATACCATCCTTTTTATTTAACTACCTGGTAAGCAGGATATACCCATGTGGTCAACAAAGCAAGCCAAAGTGTATACATCAGTGCAAAACACAATAAAGTTATGTCTGCTTCACAGGAGCAAGATATTCTTGTAGAACCGATTATATTGCAATTCCTGTTCTGTTGGCAGAACTGGAGGTACATGCAGGTGGCATATTCTGCAGCCAGTAATCAAAGAAGGCTACTGGAAAAGAATCAGGCACTAAAGAATAACACTTAAAACGAAGACAGACACAAGAGGACTTTGAGATGGAGACTGGTACACACCATGAGATGAGATGAGACAGAAAATGTCTGAAGCAGAAATAGGCAGGACAGACACATAATCAGTATAAGAAAAGGCACAGAAGCCTGGGAAGGGTGGAAGCATATGGCTATATCATGTGCAACTGAAGTCAGCGAGGGCTGACTCAAACTGGCAAAAAGTGCACGGTATACGTAAAGGTAAAAGAATGGTGATGCATAGGGTGTGTGTTGGTGCTGATTTCGCAGGAATCTGAAGCTAAGTAGTTGAGGCTTACAGTCTGAATTTGATGGAAGATGAAAAGCTGCAAGTTTTTTTTCAGCTGTTAAACTTGTGAAATTCACTGCATCATAACTGAAATACATATCTACTACAAATGCCACCACAAACTGTCTTTCAGGATCCTGCAGAGCTTTGTCCTATGCATGGTCTCGATCTTACATAACTTTAAGAGGGTCCTGTCCTGTAAACTAAGCAACTAACTCAGTAACAAATGCCTTGAGGTTTCAGCAGGAAAATGCCCCCTTTCCAATTGTTATCTATCCCAGCCACCCCTTCAGAACCTTTGCAAAAAAATGGAGCAGTTTTGCCATGCTTACTCACAAGGGATTGCTCCCATCACATGGCATTTCCCCCAACCCCAGAAGACAGTGACATGGTTTGCATGAGTTAGGATTAGAGAATCAAGCCTACGGAAACTAACAGATAAGCTCTTTCTATCTAGTAATCTAAAATTATTTCCTGTCCTCCAGACTCAGTTTTTATGTTCTTTACTGACTCACGCTACCTTTCAGCCCTGGATCGTAATGGATCCAACTTAATCCACCCTTCTGTGCTGTTGATCGCTACTAAGTCTTCCCTATCTCTGTTGTCACAGTGCCAGGCTTCAAGAAAAGTGAAGAACACAGCCTTTGCAGCAGCCTTAAGTGAACACCACTTTTAAGGAGAATGTCCTAAATCTCATTAAAAAGAGATCAAGTCATCTGGATCCTAAGACAGTCGGTTTAAAAAAAAATCCACAAAACTATTTTGAAACCAATTTACTAAGAAAAACAGAAAGGAAAACAAGTTTACTGCCAACAAACATTCTGGCCCTTGTCATCTATTACCACATGAACAAAGCACTCAGTGACCGACTCCAATACCATTGCCAATTATTATGACAACATACAGAATAATCACATTATATTTACAATATAATACATGTGAGTATTCAATAGAGCCTGGCAGAACTTCAGTCACTGCCTCTTTTATGTTTTAAAAATTAATTTTTCAGACTGAGTTTGCTATATAACATGTTCCCTAATTGCATACTTAACAGTGTAGAGAACAAAAAAGGATATTGAAAGTGATTTCAGGCAAATCTCTGAACATTTAGTGAGATCAACCAGTTTTATTCACACATATTGCACCCTTACCAGCCTACGTAATGTCTTTATTCTACAAACATGTCCCACCTCCTCCCCATTGACATTACCAGCAAGTTTTTCAGAAGTTTCAGTTAAAGCAAAATCAAGACCAAGATGTTCATGGCCTAGTTCTAAAGGGCTTCTTGCCTCATCATTTATTCTACAATTGCAAATAACTATAAAGGTAAATGGAATAATTTAAACATCTGCTTAACTTGTGAATGACACCAGATAACAAGCTTAGAAAATGACTCAGTTTGCATTTGCCAAATCATGTGCAAAATACAAGCAGGAGGTTGCCTCGGAAAATATGAACTAAAGACATATGCGCAGACTCAACTACCTAGTTACTGAGAAACCCCATTGTCAGCCCATTGTCTGTAACTCAGTCAAATTTCTGGATGGGCTACCTACTTTGCAGATAAATCAGGACACAGGTGCAGAGGTACTTTAAAATAGTAACATGCATGCCAGCTTAAGTTTACCATGCCTAAGCAACAGCACACAAATACGACTATAATGATTCTCAGGTAAGCCTGAGTTCAGACGTAACATGGTCCACACAGCTCTTCATTCAAGTTAATAAACCTCACTAGTTTCATGATACCTTTATAAATTATAACACACCAGCCTGGGTACCTCTACACAGCATTCCACTGAGCAGCCAGTTTTAGAGACATCTTAGCTCACGATCATCCAATCATAAATTAAATCAATTTAAGTTTAAAAGTTTTAAAACAGCAGTATTATCCACCGCTTTCTTTTTTCCAGACTACCCTGGTTCCTTGCTATCAAGGCTTAAATGCATTTAGATGATAAAATGATACTTAATGAGATAATCAAATTGTATTAAAAAAAAGAGAAGTGACATTGATGAATTGATGTAATGGGTAAAAAATCGGCTGGATGTTTTGTTTCAGAAACTAGTGGTTAATGTTCTGTCCTCAGCCTGGAGGTCTGTAACAAGTGGAGCGCTGCACAAGGTCTATACCGGGACCTGTTCTGTTTCACATCTATCAATAACCTGGAAGAAGCAATGGAGTGTGTTCTCACCAAGTTTCAAGGTGACACCGAACTGGGCAGACCAGTCAAAAACGCCCAAGAGCAGGGCCACCAATCAAAGGGACCTAGATAGGCTGGAGGGTTGGGCTGATAGGAAATTCGACAAGGACAAATAAAAGATTTGCACTTGGAAAGGAAAAATCCCATGCAGTACAGGCTGGAGACCAACTGGCTGGGCAGTTGGGGACATTGGCAGCAACATAACCAGCCAGCAGTGTATCCTGGCAGCAAAGAAGGACAACATCCTGGGCTATACCACCAGGCACATAGCCAATAGATCATTCAAAGTGATTAACCCCCTTTACTCAGCACACTTCCAACTGCATTGAGAATATTGCATCATGAACACTGCAGTTTGGGGCCTCCCAGTACGAGAAGGATGTTAATAAACCACAGTGAGCTCACTGAAGGGCACCACAATTGTCAGGGGGCTAGAGCATGGGCTGGGTGAGGAGATCCCAAGGGAAACTGGCTTGTTCAGCCTGCAGAAGAGGTGGCTTTGGAAGGACCTAGTGACAGCTTTTCAATACCTGTTAGGAGGTTACCAAGAAGATGGAGCCAGGGTCTTCTTGGCACTGCATGGCAGAAGGATGAGACACAAAAGGACAGCCCTGGGTAGATGGGGTAGGTAGAGTCAGAGCAAGTAATTTCATGGATGCCTTCTTAAATGTGATCTCAGTTTGGAAATTTTAGTGCTGTCACAGTGACCTGAGTGGAGCTCCTTTACAAATACCTGAAGAACATCTGGAACCTCTTGGAGGCTTCTCTGATCACTGTTGGGAAATCCATTTTCACACTTCCATATGATTTATACAATCTAAGATCCATTTATAAACTTAACAGGGAAATTTGGAATAGATGTCCTTGTATTTCTATACCACTAGCTAAAGAGAAAACAATTGGAAGTATTAGACTGGAGGGAAACTTTGGGTAATTCCTCAAGTATCTGTCTTGGGGCATACTTAATCTTTTCCCTTGTGACCTTGGCACAGGAATTAGGTCTGTAATAAACTGTTAGTACAAAGAAAGACTGTGTTCCACACCAATGGAGAAGGGGTAACTTTGCAATAACAGAAACAAAATTAGATAAAATAAAGTGCACGGTCATACACATAGTAGTAAAAATTCCTATGACAAGTTGGAAATAACAAATGAGGAGAAAGAAGATGGTGCATTAGTCCATCAGAGGACGACTATGAGCAATCACTCTGATGTGGCACCAATAACACTAAGATATTCTGGGTAAGATCTTACCAGGAAAGATGGAGAAGTATTAATGTCAGGATACAAAGTGCTAATTGGAGTGAAACATATTACATGTAAGGCCACTCATATTCAAGAAGACTAATTAAAATAGAGCACCCAGGCAACACAGTAATAGAAGTACTAAAAGTGTAGATAAAATAACTGTTACGAAAGAAAAGTCTGCTCAAACTATTAAAAAGCTGACAAAATTTACTACTTTGAATATTTCCTTTACAATATCCTTCATGTGTAAATAATTACAATTTTAAACAACTGGCATTATGTACTGCTTTGTTTCTCTAGACAATTTTAGCATATTTTTCTTCTGGATATCTGTTCTTTCCATCTTCTGTTCCAGGACTACGGGTAGCAACAACTCTGAAACTCATTTGAACATGGATCCTCATGAATGTAGATAAACTTCAGTTATTCTCTAAGAATTACAGGAAATTTTTAGAATTACAGGAAATTATAGAAATATCAGTTACTAAGGAGAAACAGAAATGACAGAGTGATTTCATCATGAAAAGAAAGGCTGTGCAATTATGAACTCATATTGCTGGAAACAGGAATCTTATTGTCATCCTTCAGGCCAGATCACTGGAAAATCACAGTTTCCCCCAGTAACATCACAGACTTTGTTTCCAAGGTGGCAGTAAATGTACATTATTCTTTAAGTCAGACATAATGTTAAGCATTTTGCCAGTTCAATTAATCCTCATGGTTCTCCTGGTAGGCAGTTTAGAGAACTGTCTAAGGCTCCAAAATTGTATCAACTAGGATAAGAACACAACGTCCATCTCCCAGATGTCTGTTGACCATTAGACCATGCTCCTCTTCTAGGAAGGGATCCTGGTAAATTCCAGTCTTTATGGGAAAGAGTTTCCATTTAAACATTTAAAACTTTAAAGCACTTACTGGAAGAGAAAAAAGGAAACGGAAATAGAAAAGATGAGAAATCCAAGTTAACCCAAGAAACTTGACAGCAATTGATCACAGTGCAGTCTGGAAGGAAAACGCAATCGATACAGGGGGAAGAAATCAAATGAAAAAGATACTGCTTCAGTGACTGAAGCAAAGATGCTCAAACTGCAGCTAAGGATGCTTAATTTGTTCTTTCCCCTACTGTACAATGAAAACTAGAAAGTTAAGCATTAAGAAATGTAATCTACTAACAATATAAATCTTTCATACAACTGTGTAAAGGTAGCGGATTACAAGTCTGAAATCATTATTAGAATTGCTATTCAGTGCTTTAGAAGTGGCTTACTCACCAAATAGACTGCTTACTCACTGCAAGGAAGTGTTTTGGTGCACCTGGGATCCTGGAAAATGATGTTAACAAGAAAATTCTGCTGGCTTCTGATGTCATTTTTAGATCTGGTATTGATATTTTGATGATTAATTGATTTTTTTAGTGGCAATTTCCATTTGTTCCAGTTAGTAGGAAAGTAAAATTGTTATTGAAAATAATGCTAACATTTTAAAAGTTTATATTATCACTGATCTAGACAGAAAGTACATACCCCAGAGGCAAGTATCCTAAATATTACACAAATACTATTTTAATTTAGGAAATAAATTGCCGTGATTTTTTTAAAATACTATTTTGTACCTAAGAAATAACTGAAGCCAGGTCAGTATGGTCCTAAATATACCTAGGAAACAGCAATACTATCTTGCTATGAAAATCAGAATCTTTCATGACAGAATTTTAATTTTTTTTTTTTTTTTAAGTGAAAAGTAGGTATTTCCCACTCTGCAGCTTGGAAAACTGAAGCCTCATAATCAAGAGCTCAAAAATCAAGCTCCATTATTTGTATTTTACAGTACCTTATTCCATGTGTAACTACAACAACTCACTGCCAACACTTTCACAGCACAATATTACTTAGAATCAAGAATGCAAAAAATCTAGCTCAAAGCTTTTAGTGAGAAGGTCAGAAGAAAATCCTGCCTTTGTGTTTTCTCATTCTGCCCTGTAATTCTCAGATTGTTCACTCTCTTGCAGGATTAGCTCTGAGGGGAAATACCAAAATTCATACCCTCCTGTGTTCCACACTTGCTTTCTGAAATTAATATTGCTGGTATAACTAAAAAAAAAAAGAAAGTCATCTAGGTTACACCAAAAACTTATCTGGCCCTCTGTTAGTACAAGAAGAGGAGAAAAATGATGGCCCAATTTCTGTCCCTCTTTCCTCAGATGGGTCAATATGACATAGGCAGGGACTTCACAGGCAAGTGAATCAGTGCTAGGATTAAGAATACAGACATTAATGTACATCTGATCCATAAACCCCAAGGTCAAATGAAAATCTCTTTTCTCTTTCAAACATAATATTAACTCTGAGAATATAAGACATTTTTCTTACCCTACTCCCCCTTACGTTTCACTGAGTTTTAATTCTAATTTATTTTTAATATAAGCATTCCCTTAGGTCAGTTTTCTTGAGTTTCATTTTTAAAAAAAAAAGTTTTCCTAACACTTTCCCTTAGGATTTAAACTTGTCTTTCTTTCCAAGGATTAGATGACATTATAAAATGAATACTGCTTCTTTAAAGCTGATGCAGTAAGAAGCAGCAGGCTGCCTTAGATTGCAGGCCATTTCATTTCTCATAAGCATGCTATCATTAGCTCCCCTTAGGAGAACGAATTATATTGATTGGTTCAAATCAAACTTGTGACCTGGTGGCAGTATTAGATGTTTGTTACAAAGCATCACCTCCTCATTAATCTTTCATTAGACAGCGTGATCCGAGAAGCCAGCAGCAGTCACACCACGCTTACTCTCTCGAGTGATGCCACCGCAGAGGGCTCCCTTATTGGATCACAGCAATTACTGGCCTTACAATGCAGATTCTGAAAGCCTTATCAAATTTCCTCCTAGATATGGCAAGCTTACAAATAATCATGTGCTGTTTCTTGGGTGAGGACATCACAGAATTACACCAAAATGCAGTAAGCTCAAGTCATTTGCAATTAAACATGTGACTTTTAATTCTGAGATGATACATCTTCATTTACAGCACATGAAGTACTTTACAGAAAGCCAAAATATATAAAATTAAGGTGTCTTATGAAGTTCCAGTCAAAGAACAGAAAACTGCCAAATCAGATTTCTTTAGGGCAGAAGTGAAGCAGAATCTCTGATATCTGGGTTGCTGCCTCTCAGTGCCATGACTTAAAGGAACTGAGTAACAACTGCAAATAAAGAGCAGACAGTATGAGAAAGAAGCCTCTGTTCCCAAGTACCTCAGCACTGCTGGAACAGAGCCCAAGAAGGGGACATCAGTTCATATTTTCAGCTCAAGGGCACATCACAACAAGGCTTGGGGTGTGTGTGGGGGAAAGTTGGGAACTGTGCAACTCTAACAATTCACCATTACTTGCATGCAAACATAAAGGTTAAAATTTTAGTGTCTCTGAGTGAAGAAGAGTCTTAATATACTGCAACAAATCTGTACTTCCAGGGTTCCTCAGGCTTACAAGCGCGAGGGCTGTATCACTAAGCTATTTTCTGGAGATGTATAAAGGTAGCATTAAAATCTGAACATCAGACATCCCATTAACCTCTGCAACCACTAAAATAAGAAAGCCTAGCAAAGGACAAAACAACTCTCCATTAGAAGGCAACTTAAAAACACATACTGCAGAAATGTCATTACTTATGCGACTTAAATTTTTTTCTGGCTAAATTAGCAAATTTTGATCAGGAATATGGAAAAGTGACACGCACAATGCACATTGATGTAATGTAACCGCCCTGCTACTGCCTCAGGCAACACGGTGAACGCCTTCCAGTCCCACAGACGCTACACCTCCTAGAAACATCATGGCAAAACTATCAATATGACATCATGTCCACTGTCCACATGATTGTGAATGGACAGGCAGCCTATGTGGAGTACCAAAACTAAGACTGACTTATTTTCCCCGCATTAGAAAAGCCCCACAAAAGACACTTCCAGGACAGCCAAATTGAGTTAATGCTCTAAATTGTAGGTTCCTCTCATTATGGGCAGTACAAAATGCCAGTGTGACACTTCCTACACAAACACCAGTGGATCAGAGTTTGGAATTTGGGCTTAAAATGGTAATTTGAGCTTTAGGAAACTGAAGTGCTCCCTTTCCTTTTATGCTGTTGGCTTGGATACTTAGTTAAGTACTTACCTCCTCTTGCGCTCAGCAGGAAACTTCTATCATTGTTCTCTCAAGCCCCTCCACCAAACCACACATATTTGGAGAAGTAAAATGATACTACCCTAATTCACATGATACATTCCATATCTTACATGACAAAAATCAGTCCCTAGTTTCTTACACCTGGGTTGTGATAATAGCAAAAACACAGACAAGATGAGCTGACCCAGATTTCCTTGAGGCACATTATCTGTGTAAATCTGGACCAGGTATTTGTCAAAAAAATCAGCCTTCAAGTTTCATGCTAGCCTCAAAATACTTCATTGTGATATGGTTCCTCAGTGACAAACATGGGCTTTGGCAAGATTTAAACTGTACCATGCTGTCTTAGCTCACACGCTAGTGTTCTCTAGAGTTACCAGACAAGTTTCGGGTAAGATACAAGTATACTGAAAAAAGATACGAGTTGTGGTGAAAAACTTTTCAAGTGTGAACGTGCCATTCTGATACAGAAACCAGGATTGATAAAAGAGGAGGAAAATACACAAGCACTGTAGAGAGAAAATGAAATTGAACAAGGTATTATTATATATCTTCAGTTGCACATAACATGCAAGAAAGATCAAAATATAAATAATTATAATAGAAACCATGCATTTATCATAGCCTTCCATTGCATTTACATTTCAGAATTGAACATTTTACCAACAGCAGGTGAATACAACAAACACACTCCAAATTCTAACAAAACAGGTGTCAAGCTAATATGCCTTAGGCACGATTGTAAACCAACAAATACACTTTCTGGATGACAGTTCTCTGTCTTGACAAAATACAGTAATAATAATGTTAATAAGCCTAAATATCTAATTAATATTCAAACACATGCACATGAAAAATTTTAACCAGTGCAACTGTCTTTAGAAGTTACCCAGAGATTACTTCTGCCATAACTGAAAGGCTGGCATATGGAGGGCAAAAGGTAACAGCTGTGTTACACAATTGTTTTGGTTGGGGAATATATTCCAACTGAAACTGCAGAAAAAATTTAGACAGCTATATAAATATAATCTTATGATACAGAGGTTAACAACCTTGAACAGAATCCTTACTGGCCACAAATGGCTTCTTTCCAAAAGACACCTCTGCATCACAGCACTCCACTACACCTTCCTAGAGGCGTGAATTCCAAATACTGAACTTCTAATACCAATTCCTAGAACACAGACATGGTCAGTAGATGTTTCTAATCCAAGTTTTTTATTTACGCTAATGGACCCTGACTCACTAAATGTGGTAAAAGATCAAAACACAGTGATAAAAACTGTATGAGGCATATCAGTTAATCATATGCACCATGCACCTATTTCAAGCATGAAGCTGACAGACTTATTTGTTCTTTAGGTTCCACGTTAAGGAATAATAATAATTATACTATTAATTTACTATAAGATTTCTGTTGATTGCATATTACTACCATAATGTGAAATGTTGAATTAGGAAGGAGTTTATGGAGTTTAAAAGTCAGAGCGTCACAATTAATAAACCATTCTTAAAAAAGACAAGTGTGAAAGACAAACTGGTTACATCTAGAAGACCAAGAAAGGCAGATTTTAATTTTCAAATTTATCAAGCCTAAGAATTCCTTGTTCAAATTGCTGGAGATTAATAATAAACTGCAAGTGTCGCCATGATCATGGTCATACAAGCCTATTATAACAAAGCCAGAGGCAGCTTACATTTTTCAACAATGCTATTCATTTCACCCAAGAAGTCAGAAGTGGGTCATTTCCAATAGCAGACAATAATGTGACATATGAAACATGTCTGATGTAACTGGCTCTTACTGGTAAATCAGTCCATATAAAACCATTTGTGTTAGGAAAAAACCCAAGAAAACAGAAAAAAAAAGACCACCATAATGCTATCGACAAGCTATACGGCTCCACAATCCTTGATTAAACTGCAAGCTGTGAGGTGTATTTCTAAGTGCCATTCTGATCCAAACAGAGCTTATAGTTCAGAAAAATTTCTTTCTAGAGTGGCAAAATGAAAACCTGCGCACGGAGCAATGTGCAAATTGGCCTCAAGTGTCTTACTGCAAGATGCTACAAGACTTCATGTGCAGAATATTTTTCAGTTTGGGACATGTTAAGCAGGGAATGTCACTCTTCAGATCTGGAAGCTTTCTGCACAGGGAGGCCTTGAAAACAAGCTGCATTTTAGTAAATGAAATAACAGTATATTGCCATGCTTCCCTCAGGCTCTTGCTTGGTTGGCTGGAAAACTGGGATAAAATGGAGCAGTCCATCTACTTCTCAACAAGATGATGAAAATTCTTTTCATTCTAAGACAAAGGTTTACATTTGAAAAATTGTATTTTCTGACAACAAAAAATCCTACCAGAATTCTCATTTCACCAGTCATTATTCCATACACCTCAACAACTATACCTTCCCTTGCCTTTCAATATTCCTTTCCCCCAAACCACAAGCCCTTGTTTTTCTAACTGCTGGCTTCTGACTTTCTTTGTCTGGACAACTAGAAATGCTTCAAGGAGCTAAGATACATGAAATGAAATAAAATCAAATAAAACTTAACAGAAACTAGATCCTTCATATATAATCACACTCAGATGGAAATTTCAAAACAATACTGAGAACCTTCCTTGAAGTTTTGGAATAAACAGTATGGCTTCATTAAAAATTAAGATGCCATAATCAGAGAAATGTTAATGTCTTGAGTGTTAGACTTGACTTTGCTCAGCCAGTATCACTGAAATCATTCTGTTGAATTAATAAATATGGCTGAATACATTTTCTTAATTTTGCCAGGGGCATGGCTGCAAGCTTATGGCAACAAGGAAACTTTTTGGAAAGCCCGTGTAATGATAACCTTCCTGATATATACAGGAGAAAGGGCAGAAAGTGTGATAAAAATCTCGGATATGGATTTAGAGTAAGACCTGAATCTATGCTTATACAAGGATGACAAATCCTTGTATGAAGGAGACTGTAATCTGTTTCTTATTTGAGAGAGTGAACTAAATCTCACAACTGTAACACAAAACTCCAACAAATATTCTAATATAGTTCTTGCATTTGATTCCATGCAGGACCTTTATTTACAGACTTTATCCTGCCTTCTTCATGCACTTCAGAGAAACACCCTGGCTTTCAGCTCCTTTCAGAAAAATCCAAACGCTCAAAGGCCCAGACCAGAAATGGAACAGGGAGGGAAAATGAACTTGTCTGAGAAAACAAGTTACTACCATTTACTGACAGTTCTCATCAGACTAATGCAGAAATTGGGTTCCTAGCATTATCCAGTCTGGCCACTAGCTTTTTTAATCTTACATATGTGATGCAATACTTAAGTGTGGTAAAGAATTAAATCCTTAAACCCTGATATAGCAGGGCATTTAAGCAGGTAATCCCAATGAAGTAAGCAACTAAATATGAGATGTGACTTCCATGAAGACAGTCACTCTATGAGAAGTTTAGAAAAGAGTCCTACAGCTAACTCTCAAATATATAGGATTATAGGAGAAGGAATAACCCAGATTATTAGTGGTGAGAGGAAACACTGGGAACAATTTTACGAAATCTAACATATACCTCCTTCCAAAAACAGATTTTCTGCCTCATGAAACAAAATTAACTTCACCAATTTTAATGCCCCAAACCAACCAAAATAATTCATAATGCTGCCTCTGAATGATTACATTTTGCCTGTCTTGCCACAAAATCATGCCATTTCACTAACTCTGTACTATTTCAACATCAGAAATCAGTATTCTGCATGTTTGTATACATTAGTAGCACACATTTTCTAGACATCCACATCAGTAATAATCTAAAAGATTTGCAAGCATGGATAAGCCCTGTTTACATACAGAGTACATAACAAAACATGAAACTAGTCATATTTTGTGGGGGTTTTCAACTTTCCCAAAAGCTTCTGGCACAGCATAACTCCCTCCTGTGCTCCCATCACAGATCACAAGTTTGAGAAAAACAAAACACGTTCTCATTTACTTTTATGTCTGTGGTATACTGTATCTAGCAAAGAACTTCTCTATATAAGCAAAACTTACTCAGGTAAAGCATTATTTACTAATCAAGAGTTTGGTAATACATTAAGCAATTCAAATACCTCCCATAAAATCAACAGTGTACTTTCCAAGTACTGTAGAATGCATATTCTTCAGAGATTAAGAATTACCTCCCACAGTGAGTCATACAAAATCCCAATACTTGGTTTCTTTCCAAACAGTCTTACTAAAACACAAGATTGAAAAGTAAAGATTTATTGTAAATGACTGCTGGTTTTGTAATATGCTTTCCAATTCTAATAATCAATCAGTTGTAAAAAGGTTTAATTTGCATGTGGCAATACAGGGCAACATCCACTAGAAGGAAATTTAAATACTCTATCTGTGCCAGATAGGTTTTAATAACTTTCATTGGTTTCTTTTTCTGCAGGATAGAATTATTCATTAGAAAGTCATACAGAAAATACTAAACTAGACATATTAATCTAATTTACAACCAATATAAAGTTTAAAATATAAAATCCTTTGGAATAGCAGTAAGTTATAGTTAGACATCTATGGTATTTTTATATGTATTCATACATATGCATAATATAAATTACTTATTACCAAACTGTAAGATTGGTGCTCATCTAGGACACCAGCTTGGTAAAGAATGTGTACGTATACAGTGATTTGTATAACCAGGGTATACTAATACATATGTACACTGAAATCTAGAGGTCAGAATCTGGAATTTGTACCCAATCTATCTTAAATACAGGTATTGTATTTACCATACAGAATAGAGCATCTGATCCTATTCTAATAACAATACTCCCACTGATATCCCTCTGTCATAGGGAGAGTCACTTCCATACACACATTAAAACAATGCTAGCCATATTTTATGCATTAAAATAAGCCCAAATAACTTCTTATGCAAAGTACAGTGAGTTTGACATTACTTTGTGAAACAACTGGCAGAAGAGTTAAGGTTATAGATTGGTATAGGCACACAGGATATGTTACTCTGGATGGTTACCCTCAACAGTTCTGTATGGATTGTGAAATGTACTTAAGTAATTACCCTTTATAATTATGAATAATGTATATGGAAGTGCATTAAGAAAAACATTTAAATTCTAAATTGATAACATCAAACAGAACAGAATTGTGTGATTTCATGTGAAAAACTCACATTATCAGATAAAAGAGGTGGCCATTTCAGCAGTAACAGAAGACGGAAATGTGAACTGTACTGAGCCCTTCCATGAACAGTCTCACTGATCTGGGAGGAAGAGTTATCTATGCAGAATTAATATTTGAGTGCAATGCCCACTCAGCACTCAGAGCAACAAAAGAACAGGCACTGCACATCCAGTAACAGGGAATAAATGAGGATCCAGAAATCCTATTTTTCCAGGGCATAGTTATATTCTTCTTATTCCAGTGGGGCGTCCCAGTATATGCAGCCAAGAGGTCAACTAAGATTCACAAAGGCGGCAGTGCATATAGATGTGTAGCTATGAAGGGAAGAGAAAGGTCACTTCAACATGGGAAACTAATGGAAATTCCGCACGCTGCTAGCTCCCAGAAGAGCATTATTATAAAGCAGAACCGCTGTCCTCATTGAACAGTTGTTTTGGTGGTTGTTTGTATTGGTCTTAAATTGGTAATTCAATAAACACATCAGGTCTCAGTCAAGTGATTTTTGACTATGCAGTTTTATTTAATGTCAATGTTTTTTTAGCCACAGTATATTTAGATGATATTTAGACTAGAAAACTTCAGATCATGTAGTATTCTAGCAACACATTTTTGCTACCATAAACAGCAACATTCTAATTCTTCCCTGTTGAGAATGAGTGAATTTAAGGATTTAACTAAATACTTTATGAATTTTATTTAAACATTGAAGATTAATTCAATGTGGCCCATTCCAGTTTTATATTCTATACTGATTGCTGTTACTTCTCTACCACAAAACATCTACATAGCTAGCTATAGTGGATCTACACATGACTAAATCTGCACATGTGTAAAAATAATTCCGTAATACAATATTTGAAAGTCCAGAATTACCCAAGATACATGCGTCCAAAGGTCTTGTTGAAAGCTACTTTAAAACTTAAAACTTTTAAAACTTGTGTACATCATTGCTTAAAATTTTAAAAGTGCAAAGTGTGACATCCTATTATTTTTATACAAGATGTGTTCACACTGGCATATTGGGTTTTTTCATTAGAAAAAGAACTTTCATAGTCCTTGAGTTTGAGTGGCTTTTTATCTTAGACCAAGAGAAACAAAATCAAATAAAAAGAGAAGCGTCTCCAAGAGTTGTCCTCATAAAGGAAAAAATTATGTTAACTCACAGTAATTAAAAATGCAGTCATTACATTGGCTGCAGTATAATCTAGACATGCCTGCTCTAGCTTTACAATAAATTGCTGGGATACTTGTAGCTATCTAGGTGGGGCAGCACAGAGCTCAGCAATGAGTAGCAAAACGGTCTACTTCAAGCAGTCAGAAGCTCCATGGAACTGAAAGCTGTACAATAGTAATACAGTTTGCAATTCTCACACAAGATTTGCTCATCAAATCTATAGCTATGCCTCCTTGTAGTCTTTAGTTCAGACTGCTGATAAGTGTCCTCACTTCCCTAAGTTTTGCCTTTATGTTTATAGAAATTAACACTTTCATTCTTCAAAAGGCCCATACATGAATGAGGCTGGCATGTCAGATCAACTATTACTTTTTAATCTAAGAGCCACTGCTGCAAGCTTCTTTGAAATTTGATATTAGATACGGTTTTGCTGTAATCTTAGTTCAAATCGCAAGTTAAATATTGACCTTCATTTAAGTCCTATCTTTACATTAAAAAAAAAAATCTCCCTAGCTTGATACCGCACTGGAATATTAAAAGACAGGTAAATGTCAATTTACACAACCCATCAGTTGCTCACACCACCACTTTGTAGTGTGGATACTTGCTTACAATGCTTATATGCTACTAGCATATCATAGATGTTCACGACTACTTCCACGTCTCCAGAACAAACAATCCTCTAATAATTCAAAGAGCAGTAAACCCCACTGCAATAAAAGAATACAGGGAATATGCACCTGAATTCACCCTTGTACCCAAAAATGAGTGGATTTCTTCTACAGACACATGACCTCACATGTATCTTTGCACGATGCTCCATTTTTAGGCTAACTTGAGGATATGAGTTACACAGCAGAAAAAAAAAAAGCCCATTGACTGGAGACAACAAATTCACAGTGGCTGTCCTCACTGTGTGGTTTCTCTCAATACCTACAAATCGTTCGCATCCACATCAACCCAGATTCATTGCTGATCCTACGCCAACAATGGTACAGGGATGTAAGCGAGTTGGCTTCTGCCTTCCTCAGTGAGAGTCAACGTCTAACCATCAGCATAAATCCAGGCAGTTCTCCAGATTCCCCACTCTGTGCTCCTGATGTAGTCCTTACAAACTATTACAAGGAAGTTGGTTACCTGCACACAAAAAGTATTCTGACTGCTCCCTCCCCTCAAATGACTTCTGTGCTCAGACCGCGTACAGGGGCCAGGAATACAGAGGCAGGATGCTATAGTGACTACAAGGAGAGGAGACAGAGAACAAACGCATGGGGAGGATTTTTTCCTTTCTTGTCCTCTGATATCTGCACATGGGGTAAGGCACACCAAAAAATTACTCCTAAACATAGAATCGGTATGTGAACATGCTGACATAGTAGTAATTTCTTTTTTCTCAGGTAGAAAATGAGACTTCAATCAAAAAAACCTCCCACAGTAATACCTAAGAAGATTAAAGAACTTCTATCAGAAAATTTTCCTGCTAAAAACTTAATCTGTGAGTAGAGAAGTCACTACAATATTCTATGATCTGCTTTGTTCTCTAATTGACTCGTGAAGAAGTAAAGCAATGTTACTGCACAGAACAAAAATATGCTCTACAATCTACTTCAATACATTTCTTTTCCTAGTCTTGAAGACAATTAATCAGAAATAAGTATTGCTACTACAGAGACAGTAACCCATTGCCCCAGATAGATGCACATTTGTATTATAAAGGTAACATAATGCTTCCCTATGCTGACTTTTATCTGTGTACAATTCTCAAATACAGCAATAGACTTTTTCATTGTGAGGAACACTACGTGGCCAGAGATGTGTGCTATGTAGAAGGGAAAAACAGTTACTAACCTTTTCATATCTTGTTCTCAAAATAGATACATCTCTTCCACTCTTTGTTGAGGCATCTCCTGGGCACTAGAGCCAGATTTTTCTTGGCAATGAGTGGGATGAGCACTTTTCATGTGCTTTTGACCAGAGTAGATACCACTCTGACTTGTTCTGCACTCCATCACGTGAAATTACTGATGGATACACAGGGTGAAATAAAAGAAAAGGCGGAATACATCTCAAAGAGAGCAGGCAATTCTAAAAAAGGAAAATTAATGCTTCATTTGTGTTTATAATTCTTCTTTATATGACCTTCAAACTGTATTTACTTTTGTCAAAAATTTGGATAAAAACTCAGGAGTCTTTGCCCTTATAGAAAGGGACAAAAAAAAGGACCTGGTACTAGTGATAAGTACATTAGTTTGGAGTTATTAAGAGTTAAAGAGGTATTCCATAATAATCAGACCACTGCCAAACAGACTTGACCTTACCCAGCACTAGGGACTGAAGACAAGCCATCCTGAAGCACTGAAACATTTGCAATACTCTAGCAACCATCAACATCATCTGATGCAGGAAAAGACTGTTTCAGGATTTCATCCTGTGACAATGAGAAAATACTATGAGCAGACTACATGATTGCTAGTTTTCTAAACTCTACATTCTAAGACACGTGCTCACATATGGAAGATAACCCTGCACAAATGAGAAACAGAGCTGATTACAGTCCTTGGAGACGATGGAAGAGATGATCCCTATTTCAAAAAATTAGTAGAGCAGGACAATCTATAGAAAGGTACAACTCACACCAATTCACAGCAAAGGCAACTACTGCTACAAGTTCCAAGGATCTGTCTCTGGTTCCATGGCCTTTTATTCTCTGTAGAAATAAATTTCTTAGACATAATCTGGAACAGCAGTCTGTAAGAGCAGTTCACAAACTGGGAATTGTGCATCTGGGAGGAAAATAAAGGAGCAGCGAGCATCAGACTCCAGCAGATGCTACTCAAAGCAGCAGCTCTTTTGCTTTTTAAGTTGTTTAGGGCTCGGTTCAACAACTTGATTGCAAACCTGAGCTTCTGTGAAGCAGTTAATAGCTACTGAGGAGAGCTTCCCTATGAAGTAGCAGTAAGAGGTGTGATCTTTCTCATTGACACAGAGTAAGGAATAACAACCAAAGCCACCACTTTGACATCTTTGTTTCCCTGAAGATACGGTATCAATAGAGCTTACACTGTGCGGCTGGAGTGGCAAGAACTGCAGCCACCAGGAGCCACCCCTGTCCTGTAGCAGGGAGATGTACCCATAATGGCAATTTTCCAGAGCACAATCAAGAATACTCTCCAATCTGTTATTTTATCTTGTTCTGTTCCCCTACCTCAAAAAAAAAAAATGTATCCAGCTGAAAGGAAGGGCAGGGAATGGCAAAGAAAACATGTGAGAACTGCACCTGGATCTACCTCATGCAGTGTTTCCAGCAGATCTGGAACTTAGCTGTGGGCATAAACAGTTTATTGGTATAGGTGAGGTTATATCAAGAGAAGTAAAAACAGGATAGTGTTTGCCAGTCTGATGTTGCTTTTAACATCAGCAGAATTTGCAACACCAATGAGAGTGCCTGCCTCAAAGAAAAATGACACTAGAGGTTTCTAGCCCACACTTCCATCTGTAGTGGCAATGGAATCAAAGGAGGGAAAGGAATACTCAGGTAAGAACTACTAAACATGCTAAAGCTCTCAGTAGTACAAAGAATACTTTGATACATAACAAAGGAGACAATGGAAATTAGAAAAAAAAAATCATCCATAGAACAAATGCTGTGACATAAATATCTAATAGGGGTGGCAGCAGAAAGGTCCTAGAGATTAACAAAAAGAGAGGTGGATAGGTAGATGTGTAGAGTTTCAAGCAATTTTGTTACATCATTGTGTCTAGCTGTAATGACAGACAACAGGACCAGTCTCATTTCTGGAAAGCACAGAGTCTTGGCTCTTTCTTATTCCTCATTGTAAAGGTCAGACATTTTTATCTAAGATATCCCAATATAATTTCCTGTCTTGAGACTTTTAGCAATCCTTCAGCTACTGCTATGGGAATCAAACAAAAATGTCTTGAAGACAGAACAAGCCTTCTCTTGTCCAAAGACAAGACGTGTATTTTCAACCTTACAGAGAAGAGTTAAATAGCACTAAAGCAGTACTCTTGTGAGAAACAGGCTTGCCCAGCCTTAAGAAGTGAAGGTCATGAGGAATCCTATTGCGGTGTTCTGCGACGTAATAAAAGGCTGTAGAGAAGATAAAGTCAAACTCTTCTCAAAAACACACAGTGAAAGGACTGCGTTAGATGAGGCAATGGACACAAGTTGCAACAAGGGAAACTTTGATTAGCTCTTAAGAAATTATTCACTGTGAAGGCAGTCAAACCTTGGAACAAGTTACTGTGAGAAGATGTAGAATTTCCATCCTTGGAATTGTTCAAAACCTGACTGGACAAGGGCTTGAGCAGAGGCCAAAAAAAGTAGGCTGTGCTTTCAGTGGTAGTTTGAATTAGATAAACTCCAGAGATCCCTTCCAACCTACATTATACTGTGATTCTTGACCAGGCATTACTCTTATCAGAAACAGAAGATGGGACAAAGATTCAAGAAAAAAATCCTGTTAGTGTATCTCTGGTTACTTTTGAAACCTGTTCTTAAACAGGCATGTGCTCTGCTTACCTCCACTCCGTTGTCTTATGGCAAACGAGGAAGAGAGGTGTAGGGGCTGCTACCATGGAAGCTTTGGAATTCTTGTGATATGAGGGGCAAAGCAGAAATCACAGTCCACAGTAACAAAAGAAATTAGAGACAAACTTAATGAAGAAAAGTATACCCACAATCCTACCTATTTAATACTAAGCTATTTGCATTACAAGCAGTTGTTCAAGGCAGGGAAAAGTATAAATTCTCATCCACATCGAAGCTTGGCATGAGAAGAGTGCCCATCCTGTCCTGATGCTACTAATTTTTCCATCTCTGATGTCCAATATACACATATACCAAGCACAGAAGACATGTGCTATCAGTGGAAGAATTTCTCTTAGGTCTTCCCAAAACACTTGTACTACTATTACAGTCCAATATCTTTATAGCAGACCTGAATTGTATCAGAGCATATCTTAACAGAAAGTTTTCACCTTCGTCCAATGTTTTATGATATTGGTGTACAAAAAGTGATAGACATTTGCTCCTAAAATTAGAAATAGTCCTGTAGTCTGAGTACTTCCCACAAATCCCACCGCTCAGAAAGGGATGCTGTCAGTTACTGCTTTACTTTTCTGCGGTTCATTATTTCTAGGAAGTTTTGAATTTATTTTTTAAATGAACAGAGCTCCTTTACTCTGGTGCTGTAGGGCATTTCTTGATAATCAGGAGGAAGTGGGAGAAATGAGTTACTTTCAGCAACAGCTGAGTCACCGTTACATTTCACCACACAACACCCTGCCCTTTGTGTCCTTCTGCTTCCAGGCTGCAGCAACCCTCAGCTCTCTGCAAGTTGAAAGTCATGTTCAAAAACCAAACAATTAAATCAGCAACTTTTGTAACATGTCACATGGATATGTGAGCAAGATTTTGGGAAAGTTACAGGTTTAGAAAATATTTCTAAACCAATCCAATTATGAGGCAGGAGGGGGTTTTTTTACACGGTTTGGGGGTTTCATCCCAAAAATAAAAGCAAGATATTATTACTCAGTGGCAGCTGAGTAACAGTGATAATGGCCACTCACTAATTGTTCTTCATTATGTGTGGATGCATATTAGGAACTCCAGAGAATTAATCAATACATGATTATTATGTCATATGGTGATCAACTAATTGAAATCAATGGAGAGACTCATGCTGCTTTCGATAGTGCTTGGATCAAATAAACCATGATACAAAAATAACCCAACCCCAAACCAGCTGATATCAAACCCTTGGGTACATGATAAATAAGGACAACTAAAGTTCCCAAAATGACACATTGACTGTGAATAGTCAGATTCCCAAACTTCTGCACACTCATAAATACAGTCAACTGCCTGTAAATGGGGCAGCTGTTTCAGCTTCACAATGGTTAGAGTTTATACACCCAAGCTTCACAGACAATGCTAAAAACCCTCGTCACTGTTAGAGACCTGAATATGTTAGTGCATCTGCTAATGCCTACGGCTTATTCACCAACAAACTGATGTTATTTTAAGATACTCTTGCCCTTCTGCAAGGGGTTAACATCACCATGCAGAGGAAAAAAAACATATGAGCAAACCTAAACAAAAAGCAACCTCAACTGTTTGCTAAATGAATTTATCCTTTGTGTAGCTGAACTATATTGACAAAACTACAGAAGCATGTAAATGCCTAACTACATTTTTGTATTACGTTACATACCTATAGTTCAGGGCACAGGGTCAAGTTGTTATTACACTTTTATGGCCAGTTTACGTTCTTAGCAAATCTATCTTAATTAAGCAGTATAAGCATATTGTACAACATGTTCTTTGCCTCTATCCTCTCCTAAACCAGTATTTCCTAGATTTAGAAATGTTAACAACAAGTTTATAATACGCAGTAAGAGTTTGTACACTGTCTTGGCCGTAGTTCCAACATGAACTCAATAAACCACAGCAGCACTGTGCCACACCAAAGACCCAAACTAGACACTGTGCCACCACATACGGCTCCCATGAGCCTGTTCAGAACTTGGGTATCTCCGTATTCACACAACTAGATGGCATAGACATCCGCAGTGTATTTCCACAAAGGACCCACCTGATCTCCATCAAATTGGTTCCAATCCATACCCACCCGTACACAGGGAAACACTACGTACAACTCACACTCTGTATTATCACAGAAAGTGAACTAATATTCAACATTCTAAAATGGAGTTTTTTCAGAAAGCAAATACAAGCAAGAAGGACCCACTGTCATATTTGAATGTTATGCAATACTTCAGTAGCACAATTATCAGTGCAACTTGCAAAACTTGAGATCATCCCCAGTGTCAGATGTTTTAAGACCTCTTCACAAACCATTAAGCTTTGAAGAAAAGGTATCCAAAACTACCCAAAAAGAGGACACAAGTGGCTTTTAGCATGTTCTTACACATTACATCATACACTGAACACAAAAGGAGACTGCAAAGAAAGAGTAAAGAACATTTCCTCCTCTGTGCAACTGCTCTCCTTTAATTTACTGCATTCCATTATAAAATGATAATCCAATTTTTTGAGAAATAAACGCTCTTTTATAGATTTAAGTATTTAACAAAACCAGGCAGAGACCATTAGAGACTCATCTTCTCAATCATATTAACAGCAGAACTCCTGTGACTAAATGAATCAAGAGTTAACTCTACAGCACATTAAAGGGACAGTTTATAGTAATTAATTGCCCAAATTGTAGGTCTTATTTTTAATAAGAGTATCATCACAATAAAATATTTGTTATAAATGCTAGAACACTATAATAAACCAGAAACTGTCAAGCTCATCTTTGAGAAACATTAAAAGGGAGGAAGAGGGGCAGGCAGTAAAACAACTCCAAGTAATTTCCCTTACTCCTGTTGCTAGAAATAATATAAATCAACACCTAGAGAGCTCTGCATTCCAATATCAGACCTATGCCTATGGGTGCAGCTAAGCCACTCTTGTATGCAAGGGATTAGCTTCAAAACAGCACCATTGCACTGCTTTCTCGGCCTTGTAAAGCACATTCATGAGGGCAGAAGAAACTGTAAGACTGGGGACATACCTTACCTCCACTGTCACTCTTGGACAGTGGTTTACTGGAAGAGAATGAACATCACAGTGGAAGTTTTATAACAACACAGTACCCCCAAATCAATGCAACTCTGTCTTGGAAATAGAGTTAACACTAAAGTTGTTTTTGGTACTAGATTCTTCATTAGACATGGTCAGATACTGGCTGATAGCCTCTCATGATGAGTGAGAACAGATATGGAAACTGAGATTTAACCTAGTCCTTCAAATGATTGCTGAAATTTACTTTAAAAGGAGAACTTATTTGTTTTAGGTCAACACGATTAATATTCTTTTATGCAGATGGTAATTCTATTTTGTATCTAGATTTTCATTGCAGCATTTAATATTGTACAAGATTGCTATTTGTAACTGGATAAGAATCTGCAAAGTAACAATTAGAATACTATATCTTAGAACACACATTTCCTCATTGCTAAATCAGAAGTATTGATTAAAAAATGTGTCACCTTGTTTTATGGCTCAAGTGTACTATAAAAAAGTTCCAAAGAAACATCTGGTTTGTATTCACACCAGTTTGGTTTAAATACGTATGTCAACAGATAATCCTCATATTGCAAGTCTGAGTGAAAACAGCCCTTTTCAGAAAATTCAGCCTCACCCTAATTCCTTCTGAAATAAGTGATAATTTCAACTTTATTAGGTGCAGAATACTATCCACTAGTGATGAAACTCTCAATGAACTTTAAAATCTTACCTTTTAATAATAAATTCTTAGCTCATCCCATTATCACTGATCTCAGTGACACAGAAGCATATTCTAAAGGACCAATAAATAAACAAGTATATGCCTTTTCAGATTTGAAATTATATTTTTCAAAGAAATGACAAGCATAAACATTAATCATAATAACCTTTATTACAGATGTACTCTTATTTTCAACAGCTGAAGGCTGTTTCTTTTCAGTGCTAAGTAACTTAGCATTTCAGCAGAACAGTAATCACAAAGCAATAATACTCTGCAGCAGTTACGAAGTAGCAAAAGAATAAAACCTGGATTTCTTCATCTGTATTTTCAAGCCATTGAAAGATTGCACTAAAGATGGTTTAGCTGCCCAGGAGGCGGGCAGAATACTACACTGTAATCAGTTATTAAAAGCAATCCAAATTACAAAAGTTAATGCAAAACCAGACTTCCTTTTAAGCACTGTGGTTAGTATAGAGCACAGATTAAATATCATTATTTTTTCCAGATTACAAAGGGCTTTAGGATATAAGCTACCATGACAAATTATTGTGATTCATTTTTCTAAAATGTGAATAACACAGTGATAGGTCAGGTGAAAATGAATTAAAAATAAAATCTTAGTAGATTCTTGAATAACACGCAAGCAGTATGTGACTGTCCTCAAAAAACATTTCATTATTTATAATATAAATCAAAATTAAAAGCTTAAAAAAACCCCACTTTGAATTAGGCACGTCATATCATTAAAATGGATTTTCAAAACTAAGTAAGCATTTTTACTGAGAGGAAGAATCAAGCTTTTGCGGGATATCTCTCAGTTTCAGAAAGTATGCAAAATTTGACAGCCTTAGAAAACCTTGCTTACAACAACAAAGATATAAGAAGTTATCTGAGTTCAAACATGAATTAATGCCCAGAAATAAAATTTACATAGCTGGTACTAGAGATAAAAGGAGCAGACTACAAACAAAATCAGAACATTGAAATGATTTGAAGTCACTAAAAGGGAATGAAACAAATTTTCACTTTTAACATTGTGTAGGTTGTGTGTTTTAGCAGACAAGCCTATGGCTTTTGATCATACATCAATACATGTGAAGAAAGGAAACCAGGAACAAGCAAACTCTTCCATCCAGGAACCGATACACCCAGTCCTGCACCACTTCAGTTAGTGAGAACTGCCACTGAAACCAGCAGCAATAGGATCACTTGGAAAACAGCTTTATGCTATTTGTGTTACTTTTAAATGTAGGGCAGAAAGGAGATATCATCTCAGAATCCTTCAATTGAAAAAAAGAAGAGAGAGAGAGATTTAAACATGCAGAAAAGTCAAAGAAATGAAAGATCTAATTCTCACAAAGCAACAATTCTCCAGTGTAAGTTGTAGGGTGTGTTTCGGCTGATAATGTTTAAATATATTGCCTCGACATGTGCTCATGCATGGTTTTGCTTCTGCTGTGCATTCAACTGAATGAGTAATAAGGGGCTTCTCAGCATTGTGCTCACCTAAGATAAATGTTCCACAGCACACAGTGCCCTGTTGTTTATGGAAGTTTCAGAATGGTAGTCATGATCTACTGAGTCCTTTTTCAACCTCTCACATTTCATAAGGCATTCCACAGCAAAAGACAAGTTCCAAAGAATGTATGAATCTAAACAGTCATAAAAACAGGAGCCCTTGGGGAAAATAAGAAGTTTTTTTAACTTTTCAAAACTTCCTTACACAACTGTTCCTGCTTTGCGAAATACATTTCACATTGTGATTTACAGTATACTACAGTTGTTTCTTTGCAAATTTAATAAAGTTATCAAATTATTATTATTTTTAATAACAGTTGAAAAACAGGATTCCAGACCACTGGCAGTCCTAAATAAAGGCAAATATCATACACGAGCAAACAAAAAAAGAATCAGTGGATATGGTAGAAGTGCCAGGAAGTTTTGGAAGAAACAAACAGGACAGAACAAAAGTTTCAAAGAGTCTGAGCTGCATCAAGAAGATTTATGTGAAATATTTTGACTTTACAGTCTTGGAAACTACGATTTGGGGGCGGGAAGGGAGGCAAGGGCAGGAAGGATTAAAATGGAGAACACATCTATTTCCGAACTTTGTGAGTCACATGTAATGTAACATTTCCAGTTGCACTGGTGGTAAACAGCGGTAGCAACAACAAAAAGTTCATAAAATCTATAATTCATTGTGTCATGATAAACACTAGCAGGTAACAATCCTGCACTGATCCTGTGAATGGACTAACTGACAAAATGTCAATTAGAAATGAATAGATTCATGAAACAGTTTAATGTTAAATGAAAAGCTATGATAATCTTATGATATGAATTAAAGTTTATGATTAATTTACAGGTAACTATCACAAAATTTGTTACAGCTGAATGCTGTGAAATCTTACCAGGATTTGAGGATAGAAATAAAAGAGAGACCTTTTTTTTAAAAAAATCTTATTCAAATTTTCAGTAATGTAACAAATGTCACAAATGGAATAAATTGACTTTTGACACTATTAGACTACATCACATTCAATGAATACCAGTATTGCTTCAGTTAATACAGATGCTGCAATAACTGTTCTGCAGAAAGTAGTAAAAGGTCAAAAGAAACAGGTAAGAACATTAATGTGCAATTTCTACTTATCTTCGGTATTTACATGATAAGCAGTCTTAATGTTGTGCTCACTACGTTGCCATGAGGTACAAAACGTATGATCTCTATTTGTCAAAAAGCATTAAACAACTTACCTAAAGCACCCTGTGGTAGACTGTGTATTTCCTAAGTTTCTTGCTCACATCTTAACTACTCTTCTCTACCTGAAAATAAAAATGCTCAGGATCACTGATAATTCCACTTACACTTGCTCAGAGAAAGGAAGTTATTACCTAAGGAATCAAAGAAAATTTTTTTTTCTCAAAAAGACATGAATTGTTGACTTTGGCACTTCTAGAAAAGCAGGAGATACCTATGAAGAAGAAAGCTACAGGATACTGACAATGCCTACGCCTGATCAAGGACTGTTCAAGAAGGAACAGCAGAACTATACACTCTAAAGGATTTGTAAATTTTTTTAGACACTAATTTTCTCATATACCTTCATCATCCAGACTATGCTCACTTCTACAAAAACTTCTATCATGTCCCTTCTTGAATCCCATTCTCCCTCATTAGATTCACTACCACAATGTAATAAATAGCTTTAAGGGTAACTGCCATCCTCCACCTTGCATAACCTAACGATCTGATGAGAAAATGGTATTGCAAATACATTTCAAATGTATCATGTTTTCTCTAGAATGAAAAAGCCAGACTGCAAGAACTGACTTGATATTCAGCTCTGGTTCATACCAAGAGAAAATCTTTATGATTGCGAAGACGAGAAAGTAGGACATTTAAGTCACAGACATAACTCCCATTTACCTTTTTGGAGAGCTCCCACAGAAAAAGGAAGACAAACACAAATCAGAAGTGTAACCCAGCCAAATCTTCTCTATAGCCACAGGAAAGGTGCAATTATAATCTAGCAACAAAGCAGCAACTCCTCCAGGCAGAACTAAATCACAAATATCGTGTTGAGAAACAAAAATCACTCCTCCTTTCCCTCCACCCTCAGGCTCATAATTAAAGGAAACTCAAAAGAAATCCTCTTTATTTCTATTGCTTGAAAACAAAGAGCCCTGTTGAATCAGAGAATACACATCTTTCTTAATTTCCACCAGAAACTCCTTCCAGTCTGCCCTGAAAAAGGATTCCAGACATAGAAGGCAATAGAAAAATGCATCTTTTTTTAAAAAAATCAGATCAATAGATCTAAGTGTTAAAAGAATGTGGACCTTCAGAAGCCTTACAAGAATTACAATACCCATACCACACTAAAAAATTAGATGTTTATAGAGAAAAGAGTAATTAGCACTTAGAAGTGAGGAGGGGCGTTAATCATCATGGGACTTATACCAGCTGGTAGTTATTGCCTGTGGGAAAGCAAAGGGCTGGCAGGAAGAATAGTGTCAAAATTAAGCACCAAATTTATGTTTCTGTTGAAAACACAGTTTTTAAGTGTCCACCTGAGTTGGAAAAGTTAAGCTTCGGGTTTATGTTTTGGAGGCACTCCACCAGTCCACTTGGACCGCTCTGAAAAAGCATTCTCCAGCTCCTGACTGGCTGTTTCCATCCTTCAGCTTGTGAGAGTCACTCTAATGCCTGGTAGCTGCCCCAAGTAACTTCCATGAGGACACTGGGTTTCTTGAGCTAGTACATCACATTCTGGGATGGGAATGAGCAGGATCCATAGATCACGGTAGTTGTGCTGTAGAGGGCATTTATTATGCAAGACTCACACACAGTCTGATTCTGCTCAGTATCCACCGACTGCCAGGAATGTTTCTGACAGGGCACCACCTGAGAGCTATGAAAGGCAAGTGGAAAATTCTGGGAAAGCTTCATTTTAAAATCATAGGGCTTTCTTCAGGATAAAGGGATTCTTCAACTATTTTCCAGGGAGATTCTAGTATAGGATAGCACATCACAGGCAGAGATTACAATCAGTACAGCTTTTTTTTTCTTTTCTTTTTTTGAGAGTTACAGTAAGCTTTGCAATGGTATCCTGGTGGCTCATTCAAAGGACTGTCTTCTTGTCAGCATGCGGTCATCTTTATCACAGTGAGGTAAGCATTGTGAAGGTCCCCTTCAGAGGGGATGCAGTGCTATCTCCAGAGCTGACAATATATCCTGGGGCTGTTTTGTTGCACTTAGACCAATTAATTGTGCAACTACATGCATATCGGTCCAAACAGCACTTGGTTTGGCAGGTGTGATCATAGTACCAATAGGGCCAACGGAATCCTGGGCTGCATAGGGAAGAATATGGCCAGTAGGTCAAGGAAGGTCATTCTCCCCCTCTACTTGGCGCTGGTGAGGCCACAACTGTAATATTATGTCCAGTTCTGGGCTCCCCGGTTCAAGAGAGACAGGGAACTACTGGAGAGAGTCCAGTGCAGGGCAACAAAGACGATTAAGGGACTAAAGCATCTCCCTTATGAGGAAAGGCTGAGAGAGCTGGGACTCTTTAGCCTGGAGAAGAGAAGGCTGAGGGGAGACCTTATTAATGCTTATAAGTATCTGGAAGGTGGGTTGAAGGAGGATGGAGCTGGACTTTTTTCAGTGGGTCCCAGGATGGGGGGCAATGGGCACAAGTTGGAAAGTAGGAAGTGCCATTCAAATACAAAAAAAAAACTTTTTTATGGTGAGGGTGACCGAGCACTGGAAGAGGCTGCCCAGGGAGGTTGTGGAGTCCCCTTCTCTGGAGACCTTCAAGACCTGCCTGGATGCAGTCCTGAGTAATGTGCTCTGGGCAATCCTGCTTTACCAGGGGAGTTGGACTAGATGATCTCTAGAGGTTCCTTCCAACTCTGACAATTCCGTGATTCTGTAACCAGAAACAAGTTAGTCGAGAAGTAGCAGCTATTAAATTTCTAGAAGCTGATGAAGTAACCTAGGTTTTTCATATAAACAGCTTTATCATCCTGATTTTAGGAACAGCACAGATTTGTTTTTGGAATTTCTTTTTTGAAATGGCCAAAGGAAAAAAATCTTGTATGCCTGAAAGCTTGTTCACATCTCTCTTCCTCTGTAAGATTTGATCTAACAAAAGGCACAGCCACTCTCTAGTGATCATATCACTTCCCCTTGGAATGCTCTGTGACAGCAGTATTTAGCTTAAGTCTGTGCTGCACCATGCACTCCTCAACAAAGCCCTTCAAACTGGATATGCAACCTCCACAAACACAGGCTGCTTTATCACAATGAAAGACTGAAAAAGAAGGATTGTAAGGAACTATTCAACTACCTTTTCTAGTGCAGTGCCACACACAAATGACTGAATGTCTACTTTCTTCAGTTTTCCAGTCAAGACTTTGGCTAAGCCTACCCAGAACCACTTAGAAATAATCTCAAATGAACTACTTTGTTCAACTGTGGAATGGGAACATTCCCATTTTAGATTTAGTTCAGTTTAGTCTAGATTAGTTCCAATTAGTTTAGATTAGTCTAGATTTAGTCTGACACCCTTATCTTTCAAATGTAAAAAGAGGTGAGTTTAAGAGCTCAGGCTCGCTGATATAGACACATCAGCCACATGGGCACAGAAGCTGGCACACTCATTTTGCCTTCAGGCAATTTTAACCCACTTCACAGCTCTTTATAGAGACCTTTATTTGGTACTTACTGTTTAACTCTTGGTGAATTTTTCAAGGTCTGTTACCTGCTTATGGTCACTAGCAGACCAGAAGCTACTTGTTGATGGTATAAGTTCAAGTCCCTTGTTTGGAACCTACATTTTCCTTGAGCTCAAACAATCCGAGAAGATGCCATCCCAAGATAAAAACCTATTTTCTGCCTGGTCTGTCCACAGAAAGCAACAGCTCTGTAAGACAGACACACAGTTACTGATTTTTATGCACAATTTCTCAAAAAAGCCAGGTGCAGAGGGGACCAAAAGGACCCAGCAGCTTTATAACACCACATTTTGAAATACAAAGAGTTACAATAACAAATGGGTAAACCTTGTCTAACAAATACCACTATCAAAAGCTTGCACATTTGAAAGAATATTGGGCCACACATACATTTACTGTAATACTTTTTTTTTTTTTTAATGTAGGATGATCCAGTTCTTAGGAAAAAGGCAAGAGCCAAGGCCATCTCCCGCAGGAGAGCGTAAACACTCCTAGGCTTTGGTCTTTCACACAAGGAGTACACAGCCACAAAGGCTACAGCACATCCGCAGGCTGTTCTTGACAGAGACGGACTCGGCAGCTGTGACAGAAGTGAAACAGCATCCTGATGGGATTCTAGATATATGCTACTGCTGTCATTTGCTGTACTCGAGAGCCTGTAATACAAATGGCATCCTTGACGTGGCATTTATGCAACAATTAATTACAGCGAATGTCGCATTCCAGTCCGCGTAGAAACCATCCCCCTGGGTAACACATTGCTTCGCTTTACTGGGAGAACACAGTACTGGGAGCAGAGGAGCACCACGGCTTGCTCCTGCCCTCAGCGTGGCGGGGTTATTCTTCCACACAACCCCTCGCAGTAGAGGGTAAGCAACGCCGCGGCCTCCCTCGCTAGTGCCAAATACAAGAAGGCCGGCGGCATCGCCTGGAGAAGCCTCTCTCCCCTTCAACAGCTCTAAGCCCCGCCGGCGCTGCTGGCCCCCTGGGCATCACCCAGCGCCAGGGCTCCGCTCCCGGCACAGGGTTCTTGCCCCCCACCCTGCCCTCGGCAGGGGCGGACAGCAGCCCTGCTCCCCACCGGCCGGCGCAGCCTCCTCACCTGGGCCCGCCCGGAGCGGCGCGGCCCCGCCCGGTCGCCAGGCAACCGCCGCCGGACCGTTGTAAACACCGCCACGCACGTGACGTGACGCAGCACGCACAACCCTCGTACCCCGCATTACGTCACCTTGCCTATAAATAACCCGAGGGAGGGCGGGCGAGCACGCATGCGCCAGCGCGGGAGAGGCGTGGCCACAACGTTACCGCCGACGCGACCCCCCCCGCGGCCCCTCCCTCCCATTCTATTTTTACTCCTTTGTTTCAAGTCCCCGCCCCCTCCCTCCGCCGGCGGAGGGAGGACGGGATGACGCCATCC
>VXBW01002013.1:591113-609792 GCA_013400375.1 Thinocorus orbignyianus | reverse complement strand
TGCGCGCGGGGCTCCGCTGCCTTAAAGGCCCCCCGCCCCCCCAGCCCCGCCCCCCCGGCACTGACGGACGGGGGCAGCCGGCGTCGGCGGGGAGGGCTGGGGCGGGGGGAGCGGGGCTGCCCCAGGCCCCGGTACCGCACCGGCAGGTGCCGGGCTGGCGGGGAAAGCGCCCCCTCGGGTCGCGGGGCTCAGGGCCGAATCGGTGTGGGGGTGCCCGGGGTGCTGGACTGCTGCTGGGGGGCTGGGACCGGGGCTTACCCGGTCGATGGGTGCCCAAGAGCCGCTCCCCGGCACCCCCCGGAGCCNGAGTCCGGGGTGCCGCAGGTCCTGGGCGGGGGGAGACCCCATCGGCTTCCCTGGGCTGCGCATCCCTCCCGAGCCGGGAGGAAGCCGTTTAGCGGCCGTTTCCTAACGGAAACGCCGGAGCGCCGCGTGCCGCCGCGCAGCACGAGCACACACCTGGGGCGCGGGGTGGCAGCGGTGCCAGCCAGCCCCCCGCCCGAGCCTGAGGCCGGGATGATGCTGCGGCATCAGATTTAGCTCATGGCTCGCAGGGGGCACTTAGTCACCTGTGGCTATGACCTGGTACCGCCACTCGATTTAGTAACAGCAGTTGGTTTCTGAGGGGGCACGCGAGATTTCCTTCATTAAGAGAGTTTCTGAGGGAGAAAGTCAGAAAAGGCGCGGGATGAGCCGGGGAACGCTCAGAGGGATGGAGCCCCCAGGGAAATGTAAGTCTCGCCTCCTCAGCCCCTCAAATAGGATATTAACAGGAACGCAGTTACTTACCAGCATGGGGTTTTGATACATTGCCTTGAGTGATTTTTGGTTTTCCCCCTTGATTTATTCCCCCCTTTCCAAGTACATGGTTAAGGGTTTTCCTTTCGGCTTTTGCCTTTTCTTAAGTTTTGAGCCTTTTAGTTGGATAGCACAGTGGGATCTGTCAGAATACCTGAACTCTTATGTTCCGAGAAGGATGTTTCAGCCACCTGAAAAAAAAAAAAAGAATTGTCCCCGTTTACATTCAGCTGGTGTGTCTTCTTCATCAGGCTGGCATCTGGGAATATTGATGTATATTTGAGCGTGTGAAACCCTGGTAGGCAAATACCAGAGTAACTTGCCTCTATATATTATAGGAAAAAAAATAATACTGCATCTTAGCCCCGAGATAGCCAGTGTGTCACAGATGAATGTCCCCATACCTTTTAACTCTGGGACGAATTCTGCTCCTACTGTCACTTCAGCTGCTTTAAGTTAGGACAAGGTATGTTACAAGAACTTTTAGCTTGTTGAAGAGCTTCTGGCTTTTCACGTTATGATCCAAAAGTTAGTTAAAAGGGCATTGGGTTCCCCCCTCCCCCNCCCCCCCCCCCCCCCAAATGATCACTTGCGTTAACTAAAGAAAGAGGTAGAATTCATAAAACATTGGAGATGATTGACTCTGAAATGTAATCTAACTAAGATGTTGATTTAAATAAATCACTTGCTGCCGTTGGGACTAAATAATGAATGTCAAAAGCTGTTTATGTGCGAAAGATATCTGTGCAGTTTTCCTGAGAAAGTAATTCTTTAAAAATTCAGTATTTTTCATTTTCGCTCTTATAAATAATCAGGCAGGCTATTCTCTTACCAATTTTGTGTTTCGGTGAATCTGAATTTGATTGTCATGCAGGCTTCCTCATGATTCATTATAATTTCACATCACTCATTAAAGGAAAGTTGTTTTTCCCCCCTAAATCCCCCAACCTACTTCTGCTATGCCAACAGGAGCATTCAGAAACTGGCACCAAGGTGCAGCTCTGATACAAGTTTTCTCTTTCCCTGTGACTCATTTGACATTAACATAATTATGTTACAGGAGTCAAAGTGATTTTCCAACTATGAGTAATGCACAATACTAGAGCGAATGTTTACAAGACACCGAGGCATATCAGCTAGCTGAAGTAACCAGCTGCTGATAACAGCTGAAGTAAGTTGGGGAATTAAAAAGTCTTATAATACAATTAGCCTTCTTTGGCACTCGGTGTCATGTACGGCCGTGAGGTAGGTCGTGTGCTCGGCGAGGAAAGATCCAGAAGCAGCACTGTGCCGTAACGGGGAGAAGACTGAGCCCGTGGGTAGTTTGCACCAGAAGTCTTCATAGTTTTCTTCCCACTTGCATATTTATGGCAAAGTCGTGCTCAAATGAGCGCAGTGATCTTTTCAAGAAGCGGCTGTATTTACCAGAGTTCATTTCAAAACACAAGTGATACACACATCCTCCCAGCCAGGAGAACAGGATCAAAATGAAACAATAACACCAAAAAATATGAGGTCATATCGCAATTATTTTGAACCACGTGTGTGTGAATAACACAAAGAAGAAAACTGATAAGGATAAGGCAAAATGAAGTACTGTTACCACAATGAAATATCTTTTCTCTGTAATAACAATATTTAACTGCAGACTAGCGATAATGGTACAGAGAAGAATTACAATGAGTATGTTCTGAATAAATAGCATAAAGAGTAACTACAAAATGCATAAGCAGTAAGAAGAAAAACTATTAACATAAAATAAAATCTTAGTGATGATGACTTGTTTCAAGTGTTCCCCAACGTGTTTAGAAATTACTGATTTCTCAGGATTATTTTAAGTAGTTTGACAAATAGGCTAATTTTTTTCTGATTTTTTGATTTCCAAGTAGCTTTTGAATGAAACTGGGGCACTTTTTACTTAAAAGTCTGACAACTTTGGCTGGATATCTTTCTGATGAGGCCTTATTCAGTAATCTGCTGAGCACCCAGAACATCGCTGGGTTTGTTAGATCTGAAGACAGTTTCTCCCAAGGCTAGCCCAGGAAGGCAGAAGTCTAATTTTGAAATACCAACAGAAACTAGCTACAGTTTCCTACAATTTTCCTGGAGTACTAGAACTGAAAATAACCGGTTAACAACTTTCCTGTAAAATACCACAATAATACAAGTGGGGAAGAGAGTGAAATACAGAAAGCTCACGCTGATAGCAGAACTGTTGAAAGGATATTTTCCAGGAGACGTGTTCAAAGGAGTCAGAAAAAAAAATGGCATATCACACCCCGTTTTTTTAATTCAAGAGAAAATCTGCTGAGGCCAGACATTTGGCGTGCTGAAGTTGTCGTCACTGACTCTCAGAGCTGGATGAGGACCAGGAGTCATAAAAAAGTTGTTTGTGGCAGAGGAGGGCTGGAGGAGGAAAGGTTTCCACACTACCTTGCATTGACAACCCTCCCCATTTGCCAGGAGAGTCAAGACTTGGAGGTTGTCTGTTTTCTCTGGTGTGGTGTTCATGCGGCACGACCACAGGCAAACTATAGTTGTTTCCTTCAGTTTGCCCACCTCTAGCTTACTTGGAGGTGCAACGTACCTGCTTTGCGGAGATGGCTTTGGATGGCAACTGCTACTGCAATTACCAGCATGAATATACTTAACACACATTGATAAAATCACCCAGCAGAACCCAAGCCAAACATAACCAGAGCAATCCAAGCCCCATCAACAGAAATAAATTCACACAGAGCACTCTTAAATTTAATCTGATTTGTTATAAGATCATCCAGGACTGCAGTTTTATAACTACAAATACCCACCTGTGTAGCGTGCTGTGCCACTGGGTTTGCATCTATTTTCACTGCTTTTAATTACCAATATCCCTAACTACCAAACCTCAAACCTCAGCTCAGGTTGCTAAAATGTACTCAGATATTACCAGAGCAGGTTCCTTTACCTCAGGTGTATATTATGTTATTCCTTACAATAAAATATAACGAGATGTTTGTAAAATAGTTCTGCTCAGCTTCATACCTACCTGGAGTCCCCAAATGAAGTGGTCTTGAAACTTGTACCTCTGCAATGCTCTGCATTTCCACCTCCTGATTTCCCACTTGGCTCCAGATTTTCAGAGCAGCTGCAGCCCATGCCCCTCCTTTTTCCTTTGTTAAACTCTCGTTTACTTGTAACATTTATTTAGCATTCTGAGTTTACACACAACCTGTGCAAATTCCAAGTATTTAACCTTTGTTCCTTGCCGAAGCTTTGCAAATTAAAACAGCAGAGCGGAATAGGCACTGAGGGGCGTTTGCTGGAAGTAACTGATAAAATCTTGTGAGTACTGCTTGCCCTTACTGGTTGGTTGGGTTTTGTTGTTGTTAGCTTGTTTTTCAAGCTGAGCTCCCAAACAAAATGTTCACAGACAATTATTCAGTGTGGAAAATCATTGTTATTTTAGAAAGAAAATAAAAGTAAACAGATCCCTGAAAATTTAGCTTATTTTGTGAATTAGAGAACAATTAGCTGGTATTAATTTTTTCAGTTATCAGAGTATATATATATCTTGTAGCAAGGCCCAGTGATTCTATAATAAAAATAGCTATTTTAGTGATAACTGGTAACGTGTTACTCTGAATTAGCAGCAGAAAACAGAATTGGGAGTGCATACCCATGCCAACAGCCATGAAAATAATTTCAGCCTATTCTTTACCTGGATAATCCCTGGTGGTGTAGCCTTCCCTTGGTCTGGATGGTGCAGCCAGGGGCTGCTGCTGGATCCCACCGCAGGGCAGCCAGGAGACCACAGACTACTGCCACAGCAAAGGTGAGCAGACCTGCCAGGAACAAGAGCTCTATAAGGAAATACTCGAGGAAAAACCCTTGGATGAACAGCAAATATTACTGTTTGGGATGGTAATGGCTCCCCAGCACTTGCTTACAGGCTGAGATAGCACGAGCACAGACGGCACGGGGAGGTTAAGTGGCTCCATGGAGAGATTTGTTCTGCAGGAAATTCACCAAAGTCAACAAATACTGAAGCTGAGACTTTGTTCTGCTACATGAAGGGAAACTCCTGCATCTGGATAGAAGCTGCCAGAAAAGAGTTTTCCAAATTTTTCCTGCCTCTGTAGCCCTCTCTCTAAGGGTTTCTTCCACAAGGTGTCAGGTCCCCCCTATGACTCTTAGTACTTTTTAGAAATATTATATGNATATTTATTAGATACAGGTGAATTTCTATGATTTTTCGTATAATAATTTCTCTTAGAAAACTGACTTTAACAAGGTATTAACACTGAGAAAGTAGACAGTAGATTTTGTGCTATATTAAAACCCAGTCCTGCTAACACCTATGTGTGTGCTTAAATTTAAACATATGAGTAGTACTGGACTCACGTTCAGTCAGAAATTACGTGCACGATTAAACTTAAGCATGCGTGAAAGTGTTTTAAGGTCAGTATTTCCAAATTCCTTCACTCATTTAGAGTAAAAAAAACCCTACCAAACTAGTAACCACGCATTCATGTAATAAAATTGCCATGGTGTTTATGTTAAGGGGCTTCCTGTCATTTGATAGGCAAAGTGTCTTATAAAACAAGTTTACATAAAACTTAACAAAATTAAACACTCCAATGCTGTGATTACCTGCCTGCCTGAGTGGCTGCGTTTTCTAGTAGGAAAGAGAAATTCTTACTTTAATATCTTGAGTGTCATCTGGCATGAATATGGTTATTTTAGAATAAGGGGGCATGTTTCAAAGAAGTGGTGAACTTTATTTTTAATATGTTCATTTCACTTTTATATCAATACAAGTATGATGTTTCCAGAAAAAAAAATTAAATTAAAACTAAACAGTATTTTACTTTGGGATGGAAATATGCTTTTTGTTTACAAGGTGTACTGAACTTTGCTAAACAAAAATGTTCACGCGATAGATCTGACACATTGGAGGTTCACATTAGATTATTATGGAGGTGCCTCCTGTTTAAACATTTTCCCACTGCTTTCTAAAAGAGAGTTGTCCCTGATGGTGGTGAACTTGGATCATCACAAGAGAAAACCAAGTGGTTTTTTACACCTTTTTAATAATTGCTGTCCTCACTATAAAATGAAAACTTATTGAAGAGGTTCAGGAGCCAACAGAGTTCCCATAAAAGTTCAGCCACCCAAATACTAGTCACAGCAATAACTGACTTCTAGGTCCCCAGTCCTGTGTGTCTCGATCCCCAGCTGGAAGACTTCAGGCCCTTGAAGGTGCTCCCAAATCAGCCACCAAGGTGTGCAGGGAACAGCTCAGCCTCCGCAGCAGGAGATGGGGACCATTTGTCCCCTGGGCTGTGGGAAGGCACCTCCGTCATCATGAGAACCACAAACCTGAGATCTCTGCCTTTGCTTTGGTCTCTTGTTTTTAGTTTAGGGAGGCATCACTCCTTTCTATTAAAAACTGGTGGAAGGATGAGGTAATGCTGCATCCTTTAGGCTTTCAGTAGGAATTCGTAAGAGCTGGGTTCAGTTCCGCTGACTGCTTAATGAGGTTTACTTTCCTATTTCTTTTGATCTGGGAGGTTGCCTGAGCTATCAGGCTATAGATGGGGAGAGGAGCAGGCTCCGTGCTCCTTGCTGAGGCCGTGCAGTAAATAGAGAAAGGGCAGCTGGCTTAGGAGAAGAGTCGGTTTCTGGTCCTTGCTCCCAGAGCTGATCGAAGATTTTGTGCAAGTGTTTTTTTTAGAGCAGAGATGGAGCCCTGTTCTCACTTCTTTGAAGCAGGTGCCCTAAAAGACACCCAGTCTTTGAAAGAAAGGCATGACTACCCTGTGCAGTCACTCGCTGCCTGCAGAGGATAGGCATGGTCAGAAAACATATACCTTAGAGGACCTAAGGGAAGATTAAGTATCAGGAACCCCCTGGCCATAGCCTAGTTGCGTAGCAGATGTATTTGAGCACTTATGCAGAAATAAAACTTTGAGGTGCATGGGAATGCAAAGGTTTCTGACTGCAGCACATACAGGATCTGGGTGCCAAGGTGTTTGTAGCCCTGGGCAAGGGTTTTCTCTAAAGAAGCTTGGGATTTGCTTGCTTTAGGTTACTGCAGCTTGTCCACTTTAAAGCTGCCGTCTTAATCCATCACAGGAGAGTTTGAAAAAGAGGAAGATCCAGCTCTCCTGCTGCTGATGGCTGTGGCTGATGTTCTGCATAATGTCTGTCTCAAATGGCTCTGAGGAGAAGCTCACAGAAAGGATATTTCCAGTTTAAACCAAACAAACTATAAATATTCCAGTAAAAGGAAGTTTCCAGTTCACCGGGTGAACTTTGAGATGTGCTCCAAAAATATGTTGCTGACCTCCCACTTGGCATAATCTGTTTCCCTATTAAACTGTAATATAATTAGGGTCTGCTGTAACCCTGCCACTGGTTTAATGCTTACATCAATGGAAATGTGGCCTCACAAATTGCAGTGAGAATAAGGCATACATGTAAAGTCTAAAATAATCCATGTCACAGTAGAAGGAAGGATAGCCAGGGGAGAATGCTTACCCCTCCTACCTTGCAAGATATTTAGGTGTTTTATCACATAAGTGTAAATGGATGTTAGGCCAAAGGTCTTTGGGAACTTGGACTCAAAGATCAACTCTCTTTTCACTAGTACAAAGGAAATGCAACTGAACTGGAGTCTGTGAGGTCACATGGGGAAGCAAAAGCAGAAATGGGGCCAAAATGAACTAAGATCAAGGATTAAGAGCAAAGACTCTTGTAGAAACCAAAGAGGGGATTTGGAAAATAGGTGATGACTATGCTGGTAGGTGATCATGGTGCTGTTAATGGTCACCATGATGATAATAGTTGATGACTGTTAGCTCATTAGATCTCATCTCCCATGTCCGCTATATTTTACCCAATAACCCTTCTGTTGCACTCTAGGAGACATGTAGCAGGTGCTGTGAAAGACAAGGACAGGTCTCAGACTAGGGTAATAGAAGAAGGGGGATTATAACCCCCGCAGGTTTGGTAAGCAGTCCATTTGGGGCAGGCACATTCACAAATAAGTAAGATTCAATGAACTGATTATGTCAGGAAACCGAAGGATGCTGAAGTTCCTCTGTTACACAGTTTACGGGAATGAGTTTAGAGAGAAGGCCCCGTGGCTCTGCCCTGTGACAGGAACACCAAGATGGGGAAAAAGCTGCACGGGTGTGCTGGTGACCTCCTGAGGAGCCAGGCTATGGCCAGGAACACTGTTTTTACAACACCTCTTGCAAAAATATGTACAATGGTCATTTTAAAAAGGGAAAGAGGGTAGTGATTAAACATATCCAAGTTGGTGATGAAAGCTAGAAGTACTTAGACATCTGTGTGGATATATTAAGGATACAGAGCATTCATGGAAAAATGAATTTTGTATGATATGATATGATATGATATTATGTATTATTATTTTATACTAAAAATCATATTGACCTGTAATAATTGTAAACCAAACCCCAACAACCTGAGTACATGTTTAAACCCCACACTCTGCCAAGAAGACACTGTACACATCTCACTTGCTATGAGAGGCTTTTTTCACTGCAAGCACTTTCAGTCTAACACATGGCTGATTTACAGCCTGAGGTTAAGAAACTGTACAGTCCAGTAAGGAAACTGTTGAGAAAACTTTGGGGCCCAAACACCCACTTTTGCACAAAGTGTAACTTTTACACAAACCAGTAAAAAAAAGACCTGCTGAATTTAAACGTTGCCTGCTCTGTTACATATTCTCTGCTTCACACAGACGAATGAACACAAAATAAATAATCAACAAAAAGTGTCAAGCTAAACCATCCCAAGTGAAATCCTTGGGTGATGAAATGAAAGCACTTATCCCTGTTTATATCTCAGGGGGAGTTCATGGCTTGTTTCTGCCCCAGACACGAAGCTGATGATTTATCTGACTGGCTAAAGTGGAGTAGTGTATAAATGGTACTAACAGATACAGCCTCAGTAAAGCTGGGAAGCATAACACTCAGCCTAATTTATGGTTTCCAAATAAGTCGTAGGACTGATTCTACAATCCCAACTTCAGCAAAACTCCTTCTGAGGCGCTGGGCACAACTATAAACTCAAAATGGAGCACCAGTCTGGGCTGGGGGGCTGCCTGATATATACCTGTGCCACAGCATGGTTTTCTTCTGGAAACAGACTTAACTAAACATTTCACAATTTTTTCTGATATAACATGGAACATCCTGGCTTATGCAAGGGCAAGAAACACTTCTGCATTAGCAAGGAAACTACTTTCCCCTCCAGAACATGACGAGAATCTGTCTCTTTAAAAAGGGATGGTAAAGCATGTTTTACTTTGATCAGCTTTCATTTATGGGAAAAAAATGATAAATTTAAATAGACCTGAACTACCCTTTCCCTTTATGGGAAACTGAGCCCTTAAAAATGGTAAATCCCTCCCTTAATGTGGAGCAATACAGTATTGAATTCCTGTAGAGAACACCATGAAGTCATGGTGAAATCTGCTGAATGCTCCTAACAACCCTTTACAGGAGTATTTTATTTTTATGTCTTTACTTTCTCTTTCATGCTGACTGGTGGCTGCTTGTGTATCACAGTCTTTTTTTCTGTATATAATGGGAGAATAATATCTTCGGTTAACTGGGTCCTTGCAGTTTTAAAGTAGTGTGTACGTTCATGTTGTGAAGTACCACTGAAATGCTTCAATATTTATCTGCAAAAGCAAGCAGACTCTTGAAATGGTAATCAGGAATTCTGGAGAAGCAGTTGTCTCTCATTATGGCTACAGCCCTGCAAAATTAATTGGGGCTGACCTTGCACTGAACTTGACAGGAGTGGTATCTGAGGAGAAACTCCCACATTGGTTCTTAAATGTCTTGATAAGTCCTGACAATAAGAAAGTGCCTACTCTAACTAGCTCCATCTGTACCTGCTAGAGATTGCTTTAGCAGGGACACCTTGTCTCTGGAAACAACCACCAAAGTTCCCTGTTATGCAATAACCAACATTCTGCTTCACCTTGCTGAGCCTCTCTGGTCGACAGGGTTTTCTCTGGTTTTCCTGATCATTAAAGCCCTAGCATAGGCAGGATCTTACTCATACTTGTACAAAATATGACTTGAATAGCTTCAGGAAGAAGTGCCAAAAAAATATGAGGAAGTTATAGGGTACACACTTCCTAATTTAGAAGAATACCTAACTTATAAAATCATCCATTTAATCTTAATTCTTCGGAGTAATTTAATAAATGCATCATATTTCTAAGTCTGCCTAACTCTTCCATATGCTCATGTGCTGTAAAGAGCCTGGAAATGGTTCTGCAGAACATGGGATCAAATAGCAGTTCATACAAAACTGATCAGAAGCAACCAACCAAAAAGTCTTTTCATCCTGCAACTGCCCTGATGAGTTTTCATGCTCCTCTCCTCCCTTTTTTTAGCTTGCAAATTCTCTTTATATTGAGTAGCTCTCCTGCCTCCCAGTTCTGCTGTCCCCAGGCCTGGAGTCCAGTCCTATTTCTGCTTTTACTACTATTTCTTATTTGCTGCATTTGGACTTAAATTTTTACTAGTAAAACAGAGCTGATGCTTTTTTTCTGCTTTGTATTTTACATTTTTTCTCATGAAGTATAACTAAAAATGGCTGATGGGAAAGGCTTTTCTTGTCAGTAAATGCCAAGCTGAGCACAGATATGGGGATGAAAACTCTTCCAACTGATCGTTAAAATCCCAGAAAATGCTTTTCTTACCAGTCATCGTTGCTTATACATGACACGTATTAGCTATCCCTGCTGCTGCAGGGAGACTCAGCTCAGAGTGGAAGGCTTCCAAGAACCCTTCAGCCGGCAAAGCCCATGGCCTCAAATGCACGGGAGTTCATCTGGGCATGTGGGATGGTGCGTGCGAATGGCCAGAGAGTAATCCTGTGCATGCCTAGGAAATGTTTACCTCTAAATAACTTTCAGAAAAAGTAGGCTTAAATGATTGGATAACTCCCAAACTTTAGAAGTAGAGTGAAAAAGAATAATGAAACAACAATTTACCTTAGAGATTGTTATATTTCACAAACTGAACACTTCCCTGAAGTCCACTGATAGTGCAGGCTTCAGTGTAACAGGTGGACAAAACACTCTGCTCTTGTTCTGTGTCAAACTTTGCTTTTGGGCTCTGTGTCTCCTTAAAGTTATTAGGGTTTTGTTTCTTTTAATAATTCAGCATCTACTCACATTCTGAACACTTGTTTTATTAGAAAAATAATGGTAATTACTATACTTCAAAGGTCTGTAACAAATTAATTCATCAGCCCATACTTACAGGAAAACTGCCAAAATAAAGACCTTGAAAAAAGCTGCAAAATTGTACCTCATCAGGTATTCTTATCCCAAATGTGTTAGAAGAAATATAATCCCATAGGAATAATTGATAATATTTTATAGAGGCTATTTTAACTCATTACTAGCAGCAAGTCCTAAGTTAGGCAAGGGTTTTGGACATGGCCTATTCATCTGTATATTTAATTGCTGCACTGAATATGGGCTTCTGTTTGATAGTTGGAAGATTGTAATCATATTTAGAGCTCAATATAAAACTCTTGCATATAACAAAAATGCACCCAGAATCCTTGCTGAGGCTGGTAAATACTACCCTGACACACACGTTAAATAGTGAGAACAGATAATAATGCATCTAGAGAGCATGCAGCAACAAAAGGCCCAGATCTGATGGTACATTAGAGTGCTAATTAAAATTAGACATAAAAATAAAATACACCATCTGTATTGGTGATTTCCATTTGGGAATCTCAGCTGCTTAACCCTAGAATGTAAAATATCATTATCCGTTTCACCAGACTAGGAAACAGAACCAAAGGAAGCCCATCAGATTATACGAAATCAGAAAGATGGTGAATGAGGAGCCATCTCATTTCCTGACTTCAGTCCAATGAGCAGCACTGTCCTCATCTGCCTCGTTAATATCTATTTCCAGTGTAGAAAGATAAAGCCCAGCTCCAGAGAAGGAAGCTGAGCATGATGAAAATGAATGTCCCCAGCTCTCCCACTTGCTATCTAACTTGCAATGCAGAGTTAAGCATCACTGTGATTGGGGCATTCATGGTCCCAGTTTCCCCTCTAAACTTGGATTATGCAGAACATCAGCCAGGGAGTGAGCTTGTCTTTTAATAAAATTCCATCAGTGAGACCACTTGGTCTGGACAGAAAAACTTGAGTTGGGTTCTCACCTCTGTCTGAGAGGGATGAAAGTCATGCCTTGAGGAGAAATGATCTAACCACAAACCTTTCAGCCGTGCTTTTGGGGGAATCTTGCTCTTGACTTCTGCTCAAGCTGTCCTGTTATGAAGTTACAAGCCAGTTAGACAGTAAACCAGATGGTGCCTGACTTTGCAGCCTCATGGTGAACATGTGTCCCTGGACAAGGGGCATCCTGCAACCCACTTTTCTCTCTCTGAAACCATTTTTCTTCGAAGAGTCACTGGACAGGAGATAGACCCTCCCCCACAGTGGGTGGTGACTGTCAGTCCTGTGGGACCCCAGGTGGGCACAGTGACACCCTGCACCTCCCCCCCTTGCTGAGGGGCCTCCTGTGCCCACAGAGCAGTCAGGATTTGGGCTCAGGGAATGCCTCTATGATTGCAATTAAGGCAGTCTAATTTTAAAACTGCGTGCAGCTCTATTGGTTTCATTTTACTTACACTTTGTTCTCATTATCTGGGCAAGTTACTGTACAGTTAAAGCCAAAAAAATAAACCAGGAAAGATAACAGGCTGCAAGTCAAGATCATTCATGCGTTCCTTCCATGGAAGGGCTCATGCGAAATAGGTGAGAGGACAAATGATAAGCAGAGTGAAAGCTGCAATGGCAGCCTTGCTTTTGAATATCCTGTAGGTTGCAGATCTGTGTCATATACTGTTGGTATTTGAAATGGTATTTATGCAGAAATCAATGCTGAATAATTAGAAACGTGTGTTTTTAACTATTATGGCAAACTGTAATGTATATATTCACCAGGCAGGTGAGAAGAGCTGTTTAAAGGATCGTTCATGTTATCAAGTCCCAGAGTATCTTTTATACATTCATGGTTCCAAGTTCACTCAATGGGAACAAGTAATTCTTATAGGAAGAATGCCTTTATGTGTGTGTGTGCGTATTTGTGAGTAGCAGCATGATGATTCCATAATGTATCCAAAATATTTGTAACTCAACCTAGTAAAAATAGACATATCGTCTCAGTCTCTTCCTCTCACCCTCTGTCTTTTCCTAGCATACAAACTGTAACCACATTATTCCACCTAAGAGAAACGTACACCTTTGGTGAATAATTTCTAGCATTTCTTTCAAGTTATCCCAAGAGGAAAGTTGAGTATGCTGAGAGCCAGTGTGACTAAATGCTGATTTTTCATAGTCCCTGGGGGCTAAATTTCTCTCTTATTTAAGTCAATGGGAATCTTTCCATTGGCTTCAGTAACAGTTGGATCAGGTCTTAGTACTTTACTTGGTGATCATTTTGTTTACGTGTAAAGCCACTGATGAGGTTGATTATGAATTGCTACCTGCTCTCAAATAAAATCTGACATGCTCTTACAAAGTGGAAAGGATGGGGAGGGAGAGGCGAAGGGGAGGATCTGTGAAGATGGAGCTTTTCTTGCTATTAAATGGATGGGACTATAAAGGCACCATAAAGGAGACATAATTTACACTTGCATGGAGAGCAATTAATATATCATTTTGCTTGTTCGGTGGAACCACTGAGTTTGCTTTGTTCAATCTAGTTTAAGACGTGATTCTTTCATATGTGGGATCACTTTTCCTTGTTGGTTACTTTCTGGATGTATCCAAAGGGATCAGAAATTGTAGTTGCTTACTATTGTGCTTAGCCAGCTCCTATGCTGGTGCACAAAATCCATCTGATAAAAAAAAAAAAAGACAACTTGAAAGGCTTCAGCAGGAGGGAACTAAAGACTGGGCCCACGTCAGGGCTGTCTCAGCTAGAGAGGAGGGATGTTTGTGTAACTTCCCCCCCTCCCACCTCTGCACTCCCAAAGCACTGTGTGTAATAACGACTGACGACCTTACGGAACATTTAATTTACTAAAGTTCCATTAAAGTTCATACTAATTTTGGGCACCAGAATCTGGTCCTGAAATATGCATCTAGTTGCCTCCCTTGGTAATTTTGTTACCCATCCATTTGTGTCTCCATCTTATTAGCAGAGAAACAAAAAGTAAAATTACAGAAAGTGAAAGAGAAATTTTAAATGACTCATTTAAATTTAGGAAGCTGCTGAGGCAGGAGCAGAAGGACCTACAGGAGAAAAATTTCTGGAAAAAGGGAACAGAAAGAGGAATGATGAATCCAGGGATATAGGGAGGGAAAAAAGAGAAGTGAGAAGAGGAGAAACAGGGAAGTGGCAAAAGAAAAGGAGAACCTGCTTTTTTTGAGGAAATGGGAAAGGGGGCTGTTACTGCAGCAAAGCAAAAGAGCGTAGGAAACAGGAGCATCCAAAAAGGAGATAATAAACAGAGAATAAACGGATTTAGAGGGATTATCAGATAGTGATGGAAACAGGCAGTAGGGAAAGGTAAGCTGAGGAGAGTCTTTGTCTTTAGTGTTAAATAAATGAGTTAAAATAGTTCCCTTATTTCCCTCAACAATACAGACACCCATCCACTTGAGTGGTATTAAATGTAAGACAGTAGCAGGGTTTGTCATATGTTCTGTATGAGAGCCTGTCCTCTAAATCTGTAGTTTTTGTCTCCCTTCATTTTTTTGACCTCTTAGCTCTGTAGAGATCCAAAGCTTCCAGAGTGGATTTGATCCTCACTACTGTATGCTTAGGAGACTTTTTTAGTCTCTTTTTGGATAAACTCTTGGAAGTAGCCCACAGATGCCCGAGGCGTCCCCAGATGGCAGCTGAAAAGCCCTGGACTGAGTGGAGATGGCTGATGCTACTTTGACTGCAGATTACTTCCACAGTTTAAGCAAGTAGCAATCCAAACCTTGAGAAAAGTAGTCCCAGGTTTCAGCTCTGGTGTTAGTCTAGTCATATGGGAAAATCATCTCAAAACTATTGCATGATTTGGGCAACAGGGGAGTCTTACCACATAGATTCAGACCTGAACGTAACACATAGCAAAAATCATAGTGAAGGTTGATCACAGAAAGCAGAGAATACTTTTTTAGGCAGAGTCAAACCACCTGTTTCTATGCCGATTTTACCACATGACGACTGAGTTCTGGAAACCTTTTTCTCGTATATGTGCCATGCAGGCAAAAATTGGACCTTTTAGGGTTAAGGTAATTTCAAAACTTAATACAACTAAAACTGCACAGTGCACAGAGACAGGTTTTACTCCAGATATCATTACACATTTTATTTATTTACATCTCATTATATTTTCACCAGACCAAGTAGGTTTAATGGAACTGCATGACCATATACCAACGTAGGATCTGGATGGGATGTGGGCATTTTAATTGTATTTCTCTGACTAATATCCTACAGTTGCATAAATATTAAGACAAGATACAGCAGAAGGTTTTTGCTGTACGGATGGGAGTCTGTTCCTCTGTACAATGATGTCTATAGCTCTGTTTAGCAAGGAAACAGCCATATTTTAGTTTTAATCAAATAGTCACATTGTATTTAGCGTCAAGGGGTGTGGAGGCAGGATTTGATGAGGAAAAGGTAAAGGAAAGAATTCTCTCCTCCTCACTGGAGACTCCTGAAGGGCTGCAAAGACCACACATAGGGTGGTATTCAGCCTAACGTCTGAGAAGAGGGAGAATATGTGTCGGTTCTTCTGGTCATGAGTTGCTGTACCTGGCTTAAGGGAAAGTAGAAATAATGAACATGAGTGTCATTTCTGTTAAATGAGTGTTGTTCCAGAGGGACTTGTCTCCTGAAGTTTGTGATGAAAGAGAAATGAAGTGAAAAATGATCAGTAAATGTTCAGAGGGAGGCAAATGAAAGATATTTTATGAGATGGAAAATGAAACTGGCAAAGAACATCAAAGCATCTGGTGGCTGTACTGGGTTTTACTTTGACTTCCTGATAGTATTATTTTTTTTTCTTTTTTTTTCTGGTTTGGTTGGTTGTTTTTTTTTTTTTGGGGGGGGAGGGGGGTTGGTTTGTTGTTTTTTGTTTTGTTTTGTTTTTAAACTAGAGTGTGATCCTATGTCTTTACTGAGATCAAGTTAGCTTGGTTTGGAAGAGGAACAGTATAGAACCTATGTGACAGTGGAACTGGGTTGATTTTTCACTGCAGTTTCATTTTCTTTTTTCATTGAATAATTTCAAGCCAGGACATGTTTCAGTGGCCTAATCTTAAACACGCACAGGAACAGTCTCTCTGTTTGCTTTGCAGGGAGGAGCTGGCTCGCTTCAGGAGTAGTTCAAGAATGAACACAACTGGTTCGCTGTCAGTTTTTAGTACTGGCAATAATGGTACCGACAGTGGTGAAACAGCATTGTATAGCAAGCAAGTCTCTTGGCTTTAGCTTTGTATAATGTAGTATGATTTCAGAACAAAATAATCATCTGCCTACTCGGTGGAGTGCTGTGATTTCTGAGTAGATGTCAGTGACCCTTAACAACAGGATAACAACACTTGGATTTCCAAGCTACTTCTATCTACCTTGAAGGAGGGAGCTGCTTTTTTCCTCTCTTAATTATTCTGTGACAGTGCTCTACTTAGCTGAAAATGCTCTACATTCTGGTACAGCTAGCTAAATAAGAATGGACAGTTGCTAAATCTCTGTCAGAATTACAGCAGGCACCTGGTCATAGCTGCTAAAACCAATGTTGCTAACACGTTTCCACAATAACTTCATGCTCAGAACTTTCCAGCCAATTATCTTTTGGGAAGAAATTTTCCACATTTGGCCTCTGCTTGAGAGGGTTTTTTTTCTTCTTCTAGGCTAGAGAAAAACGATGCCAGCTGTTCTTGAACACAGCATGAATTATAAAATCATGCCTCTGAAGTAAAAAGCACTTCACAGGCTGCACCAAACTAAAATATAAAGCTTGCTCTAGACCCTTCTGAAGAGCAAAGGTTTTGCCTGGCATTATACTTGACATTGATTTAGCTAGATTAATAAAGATAAGGCAATAAACATGTTTTGAAAAAGCTCAAAATTATTTATATATAGGTGAGTAAAAAAAAAAAAGCTTGCAGCTTGCACAAGCTGTAAACAGAGAGCTGCCAGGTAGGTCAGAGGAGCTCACTCCTGCCCTCTGCTAAGTGCACTTCATTGTTTGAGGAGAACAGGGAGCAGCTGCACCTTCCACAGGAGGAAAGACAACGTCACTACTCCAGACTCCTTCCCCTCCCTACCAGATTTTTTTTTTTTTTTTCAAAAGCAGAAAATGAAATGTAATATGGGAGCATTAAGTTTGTGAAGTTGAGCATGATCATTTTAAAAGCTAAGATTACTGCTCCTGTCTGCGTGGCCAATGTGTACATTTATGTGTATATATATATGTGCTCATGCAGTGACACACAGGGGGGAGACACAGAGGGACTTTCAAACTGTTACCGATATCCTTGATAAAGTGCTCCAAGCAATTAATTCATCCCAGAATATATCACCTGAGACATATTCTCTATTATCAAAATGCAGCCACGTTGAATGTTATGAAATTAATTAACCAGTTGGAGTGCTTGATCAGGGTGTACATTTTATATATGAAGATATACACTTTATATTGGTTTGGTTAGAATATCCTCAAGCATGAAATGTCCTGATCTTTCCATGCCTGGTACAGAGACTTGAAGAGTCTCTTAATGACAAGTTTGTATGTACTGTTTATGGAGTGTTATCATACTGGATAACTCTGCGCATCTCTCTTTGCAAGCCTTCTGTGTCTCTCCTGGGTAAACACTTTTTGGACACATCTTATTTTCCAGCACTTTTGGGGCTGTTAAAAGGCAATTTCTGTTGTTTAACAAACCAGGAAGCTATGGAAACAAACAAACAAACAAAGAAAAAGAACAAACCAAAACCCCCTTCACCACAGGCACCACCATATTTCCCTCTCTTCTATAGGGACTCCCTGGGTTTCCCTGAAATCATAAGGAAATCATGTGCAGTTGTGTTTTATTAAAAGAGTTTAAAAATTCCCAAACCCTAAAAACAAACAAAAAACTGCAACCAACCAACCAACAACAACAACAAAAAACCAACCAAAAAAAAACAACAAAGAAAAAAACCCCAAACCAAACAACACAAACAAAAAAAACAGCCAAAAGCCCCCAACATTATTTTTATCTTTTTATCATTTCACCAAATGGGTCTTTCCTCCTCAGAGGGGAAACTGAAGCCTCCCTCTTCATGCAAAGTGAACTTTTAGCTGTCATCTGAAGCAGCATGGAGAAGATGGGGGGAGAGGTGGGAGTGGGAAGGGAGGGTGTTAAACTATTATTTCCTGTAGAATAAGATCATTAAGATCACATTTGTCAGTCCTTTCGAAAACTGTACAGTCTCCACTCTTTTTTTTTGGAGGGAGGGAGCGTGAGAGAAACTTAGATTTGTTCTCAGCAGCAAAACAGCCCGGAGAAAGAACCCCCCGGAGCCTTAATTTCAAAAATAATAATAATAAAATATAAAAATAAATTAAAAAAAAAAGAAAAGGAGGGGAAAGGAAAGACGGCCAGAGAACGGGGTCTGTCCGGGGGCCGACGGATGCTCCGCGGTGGGGGGAACCCGCGGTACCGCCCGGNTTTTTTTTTTGGAGGGAGGGAGCGTGAGAGAAACTTAGATTTGTTCTCAGCAGCAAAACAGCCCGGAGAAAGAACCCCCCGGAGCCTTAATTTCAAAAATAATAATAATAAAATATAAAAATAAATTAAAAAAAAAAGAAAAGGAGGGGAAAGGAA